>QUSF01000013.1:1716704-1827321 GCA_003676055.1 Chloebia gouldiae | reverse complement strand
CCTTCCTTCCTTCCTTCCTTCCTTCCTTCCTTCCTTCCTTCCTTCCTCCATATTACTTTCATAATATGAAATTATCCTTTAGTCTTTTAAAATTTAGGAAAAAACCATTTTTATAGAAGTTATAGAAACCAGTCCTCACACTGAAGTGAATTCAGAAAATCTTAACAAATTGGATAAATTCTGGTTAGAAATATCATTCTTATTGTATATGCAATGGAACTTTGGAATATTTTGTAATGGATTTTATGGAATCACCTTACTTGGAGGATTGGAAAGGCAGGTTAGATACCTTTCTTTCAGGAATGATTGAAGTATTTTCAATTTTATCTTTGGTTTGGGCCAGATTACTTTGGAAGGTTATCTGATAGGTCTGGAGTTTTGTTTGTTTGTTTGATATCTGCTGCAGAGGTCAAAAATTAATTGAAGTATATGGAGATAGAGAAGTGCTGGAAGAGCACTACTGTTTTTGTCACTGTATTTCCAGATATAGTTGTATTGCATCGTTGATAAACTTTCAATTGTCATTGACCAGAATGAAAAAATTCTGCAGACTTTTTAAAATAATCTACAATATCATGAAAGAAAATTATATAGCAGGCAGTGGTAAGAAAAGACAGCTGCGTAGTATTTCTAATAGTATAAATATGCTTAAATAATTTCAAAGTAGAGGAAAAAATAGTCCACTTATGCCTTTATTTACTATATATCTTTACCAAAACTCATCCAAAAAAAAGTAAAAAACTGCAAAGTGTTAACTTAAACATCGAGTGGAGAAAAAAAAGTTCTACTTTAGAGGCTTTATAATCTCTTTAAGGGTCATACAGATACAAAATTTAGTAAGTCAGGTGTATCCAGTAGCGATGTACTGAAGATCCCAGAGGCAAAAGAACTCAAAATAAAAACTCAGGTCTGTGTCTTTAAAAAGGCTTAAAAATATTTTAAGTGGAGTTATTTTCTAGTGTTAACACATGATGTTCAACTGTGAGCTGTAGAATCCTGTAAGTATAACTCAAATGATACCTTGAGTTTAAGCATTTCTAGATACAAGCAGATGTCTTAAATATCTGGACAAGACTTCACTCTCATTTGCAGTTATAGTAACAAAATTTATGATTTATAAATTCGTATCAAGTGTGCAAAAAAATCAAAATCCTATTGAGACTTAGAAAGTAGCTGTATCAATGAAAATTAATTAATTTCTTTTTAGTAAAAAAATATTTTTCTGAGTTTGACTTGATATATCAAAATGGTGAGATAAACTGAATATGGAAATATATTTTCCTAATTTTGAAAAGTAGTATTAAGCACTCTGGACTTAGGTTGCCAGTTTTTTGTTTTAGGAAAACTTAAAAATAACTATAGTTGAAGTAGTTGTTGGTCAGTTAAGAATTTCCTTTAGACACAGGGAAATATGTCTATGTTGCATACATTTTTTATACTTATATATTAAATCGGTATACTTCTGAGTTTTCCTAGAGTATTTTTAATTATTATTTTTGAGAAAATTAATTATTTTGAAATATTACCATATTTAATTTACATATTTTTTCTAATCCTGTCCTTTCTATTTTTTTTCCACTATAACACCATTCTGTGATCAGAAATTGCAGATTTTTCCAGTTTCAGTAATTTATTTATAACTGATCAGTACTCATCACAAATAATTTATTTGTGCTCTCTGTTAAAGGTGTTGATGACCAGAAGTGACTCTGCATTGTCATTTATCACTGAATGCATCAGCAAAAAGGAAACAACTTCCAGGAGAGGCAAAAGCTTTTTTATTTTTATCTATTCAAGGTGATTACTTTCCTCGCAGACTACCAAAGATCCGGTGTAAAAAAAAAACAGTGTAAACAAGGCACTGTGGATGTCCTGCCTTGCCAGTAAAGAGATGTTTGACCTCAGGAAACATCTATAACAGGGAACTACTGTGGGTAAACCCCATCCAGCATCTACGCACCACACAGCTGCTGGCTCACTGCCCTCACCCCCTCCCAGTGAAACAGGGAGGAGAAGAAGAAGAAGGTTGCATTTTTCATCAAAAGTGAAAGGGAGGAGACTTTTCTTCATTCGCTATTATTTTAAGTTTATTCTTTAGCAGTTTAATAGTTCAAGCCTGCAGTCTAATCCATGTGTGTCATTACAATTTTGTTTGATTTTATCATACTTCATTTTGGCTTTGATAGGTGCAATGTTGTCTCATTTACTCCTGTAGGAGCAGCTGTCCTTTGGAAGACTGCAAGTGATGTATGAATTCATGAGAAGTGTGTCATGATTGTCCCTGATGGCCCAAGAGCGGAATTTAGATCTGTTCCAGGTATTTCCAAAAGATCTATGAAATTCTCATTTACCAAAACTTCAGAAGCAGTATAAAGAAAAAAATATCATGCATTCTTTTGTCTGGGATATGGAAGTTTCCCTGACTTCTCTGAGTGATGGCAGTTGAACTACAGTGCTACAGCAGAAAAACAGAACTCCTTTTTGACACCTATATATGGTCGTGTGAACATCATCTCGTGAACTGGTTTGTTTGTTTGTTTAGTTGGTTTGGGGATTGCTGGGGTTTTGTCCTTCTTTAGGTCATATTTTGAAATAGAACAGACAGATTGTTCTCTTACTTTGTCACTGATGACATAAGGCCAAGTTGGATAGGGCTGTCAGCAGCCTGCTCTAGTGAAAGGTGTCCCTGCCTATGGCACAGGGGCTGGAACTAAATGAAATTTATGGTCGCTTCCAACCAAATCCATTCTGTAATTAATATTAATCTCTAGAATCAGATAGATAGCATGAGACCAAAAAGGGAAGATTTTTAGAGCTAGATGGAGTTACAATACTTCTTACACTACTGTTGTTGATTTTATAAAAGCTGTGAAGACTGTACAGATTTTTAAAAAATGTACAAGAAGATAAAATTAATTGCAATATGCTTCCCCATTTGTGGACTTATGTCAGCAGTAGTGTTGTAAATAAAAAAATAGCCTTGAAATTACAGCATTTAAGTATGTGCTAGACTTCAGGCTCCTGGTTCAAATCATGCTTAAATCATCATATCACTAAGTATGTGCTTAAAGAAGTTCCCTCTGCAATAATAAGATGCAACCACAGTGAGAACTATTCATAGGGAAATATACACAAGCACAGTAGGTTTGGTTTTGGTTGGAGGATTTTTCCATTAAAAGTCCTCTATTTTAAGTTGTTTACTAACACTGATACATTTAGTGAAAATATATCTAAACTACACCTGGATTTGCATAGTCATGTGGCTGAAATTCACAAATCTGCATAGGCAAAGTTATGTTCCAAAATGTCTCATTTTTAACATCTTTTAACACCTTTGTGAGTCTGACTTCAGATAGGCAATAATCTGTAATGAAAACATGCAGTCTTAGCATATTTGATGAAAATGTTTGTTCATCTGAAAGTCCTATTTTATATGTTTTGTGCCTGAAACTGGATACAACTAATTTTCTATTTGTGTGTTCTTTATAAGAATAATTGGCATTACAAAAGAAAGAAACTATTCAGTCATCAAGCTGTTCCTCATAAATGTTTTCATTTCATAGGGATAACAGTTCCCTTTGGAAAAATAATTCTTCAATAATACTTCAATTAAGTTGAAGACTCATACTTCCATTTTTATACAAGAAGACCGAAGTGCAATTCAGACTTTTTCATTATTGATTATACTGTGTTATCTTGAGAGCTTGTTCTGTGAAGCTTGAAAGTGTACCAGCATGAATTTTTTTCCAGTTTCCATGGCCAATACAGTATCATTGTTGTTGAAAAGCCTGTGCTCCATCTTCCTTTAATACATCTCTAAAATATGCTTGAATACTTAAAATAGATTTGGTATTACATATTTGCTTATCTGCCAAAACTTTGTGCACTAGTGAAAATTTATTTTAGTGACAATACAGAAGTTATTGAGTTTTATTTATAATATTTGGGTAAGGAAAAAGACAGAAGGAGAATATTTTCCTGCTTTTGAGTCAATGAACTGCGCACTGAAAAACTGCAGAATATCCTTAACACCCACTGAAGGAACTGTGAGATAAAACTGCTTAACCCTATAGAAAAAAACCAACAATCACCAATTATATTGTCTGTTCCCTGTCCTTTCTTTTGATTTCTTCCCAAATTACTGCTCAATGGACACCAATCTGCTTCTGGAATTTCTGAACTCACATCTTCAAAAATTATTAAAACAAATTCTCTTGTACTTCCCCAGAATAATGTAGAATAAAACAATTACATCATGATTTTAAAAATTTAATCCTTTTGAATTCTGAAAAGTGTTATTCCTTGCATTTATAGGATGTTCAATCTTCATGTAGGCTTTGAATGGATTGTTTAAAATACTTTTCTCTTTGTTCTACTGTATTTCTTTTTATTACTGTTTCAGCCAATCAAGTATTATCAATATAGTTCATGAGCTTTCTAACCTTTTTTTTTTTTTTCTGAGAGAGCAAAAAAAAAAATAAAAATAACAGAGTATCTGTAGTGGGGTATAATAATATTTATGAGGAGCTATATAGATGTCAGACACTTTCGCATTGCTGATTTTATGACATTGTCCTATCTTTGTTCTGTTTACAGGACAGGAATATTGTGAGGTAACTGCAGTTATTCCCAGCTTTATAAAGAAGTATGGGGTTTTTAGTTGTTTTTGGTTATTTTTATGACTGGGAAAAGCATGGACTCCTCTAATCTTAATTGGGATTTGATAAACTAAAATAATGGGGAACCACAGTAATTCATTTTCCTTTACTGCTTCAGTTAATTTCTTGTTTATATTGCAAATGTACACATTTGTTGCTAAGATGATGATAGTGGACTGTGTAAGGCGAGAATACAGTTTCAGAGGAGTGCTCATGTAGGAAAAAAATGAAAGAGGTTATATTCGGTTTGCATGGGCAGGTTTTGGTAGTGGGGAGGACTAGTGGGTATGGTTAGTGGGGATTGCTTCTTTCAGAAGCTGCCGGAAGCTTCCCCCACATCCAGCACAGCCAATGCCAGCCAGCTCCAGGATGGATCTGTAAGTGGGCAAGACACGACAATGAGAAATGTAATTGTTCCCGGAGAAGAGGGGGGTGAGAATATGTGAGAGGAACAGCCCTGCACACACCAAGATCAATGCAGAAGGAGGGAAGGTGCTCCAGGCACTGGAGCTGAGATTCCCCTGCAGACTGTGGTGCAGGCCATGGTGAAGCAGCTGTGCCCCTGCAGGCCTTGGAGGTCCATGGGGATTCAGAGATCCACCTGCAGCCCACGAAGAAGATCCACAGTGGAGCAGATGGATGCCTGAGAGGAGGCTGTGAACCCATGGGGAGCCCATGCTGGAGTAGGCTCCTGAGAGGGGCCTGAAGACTCATGGAGAGAGGAGCCCACACTGGAGCAGATTTCCTGGTAGGACTTGTGACTACCTGGAGGACCCACACTGGAACAGCCTGTCCTTGAGGACAGCATTCCATGGGAGAACGACCCATATTGCAGCAGTCTGTGGAGAACTGTTGCCTGTGAGATGGGCTCACACTGGAGACGTTCATGGAGAGCTGCTTCCAGAGGGAGGAACCCCACACTGGAGCAGAGGAAGGACTCCTGTCTATGAGCAGCAGCAGAAACAATGTACTCCCATTCCCTGGCTCCCTGTGCCACTGTGGGGAGAGGAGATGGAGCTGGGAAGGAGGAAGAGGTGAGGAGATGGTGTTTTTAAGATTTTACTTCTCATTATCCCGCTCTGATTTTGTTAGTAGTAGATTCAATTAATGTCTCTAATTCGTGTCTGTTTTGCCTGTAACATAATTGGGTATCTCTCCTGGTCATTATTTTAACTCATGAACCCTCCATTATATTTTCTCTCTCCTGTCCAGCTGAGGAGGTGAGTGAGAAAGAAGCATTGGTGGGTGCCTGGCATCCAGCCAGGGTCAACCTACCACAGTTTTTTGGTGCCAAAACCTGGGAAATCATGGGGATTTTGAGATAAAGATAGTTGTCATGGGAGTTAATGGGCAAGACAAGTACTTAACAATGTTAGAGTGGAATGATTATGGGGAATTTATGTTGTACTTGTGATATAGGGGTAACAGGTAGATTTTGTTTAAATTTTATGCTTCCATTTGTGGTTGTGATGATGTTATTTTGTTTTCTCTGGAGGGAATTTTTCTGTTGTTGTGCTTGGTTGATTTTGTTGATGCGAGTGAAGGTTCTGTGATGAATGTGGGTTTTAATTATAATTTTTAAATATGTGATTTACAGAGGGAATAGGTGGAAGCCCTCCACTACTCCTTACCTCCCATCAGTGCAGGGCTGTTAGGGAAAAATGATCTCCATTTCAGTGAGACCCAATACTGAGAAAATTTTGTGAAGTATAGTTTCAAAGCTTAGCACAACTGGATTAAAGTGAATGCATTTCAAAGATACAATTCTTCCTATCTGGAAGAAAAAGAGTGAGCAGTAACGGTATTTTCAAAAACTATCAGTGAAAACAACCTAACCATTAACTATATTACCATGTATTTACAGATCAATTAATATTTAAGTTGACCAAAGCATGCTTTATGAGAGATCATAAGAGAAGTGAACATGAAATCAGACATCAAATGTGATTAAAAAAAAATAATGACTCCACATAGTATAAGGTTCTCTAGAGCTATTTTAAGTTAGCAGCTAGTATACCTTTTGGATTCTTTGTGGGAACTATTTCTCTCATTTTATTTTTAAAACTGCACTAATTATCTGAGAAAATCTAATGTACCAAAGCCTGATTTAATAAACACAATTATTATCTTTCTTCACTTTGCATCACTTCAGGAGTCTTGAAAATAACAAACACATCAGAAAATAAATTTTTCTTCTGTAGTCTGTCCCAAAACATATTAAAACATGTGTTGATACCGTTCCTTTACATCAGAGGAAAATATTACCTTTGTGATATCCTTTTCACTGAGAATATAGTTTAACAGAGCAAACACAAATGGAAACAAATCCTCCTGATTCCAAAGACTGAAATCCAGACACTGAAAAATGAAACATTTGGTTTAGGAGCCTTATTTTAAGAATTGGTCAGGCTATTAACAAATCAGTTAATCTGAAGCTTTTCAAATACTAGATACTGAAAAAGCCTTGGGAGAAATCCTAAAATACCTGCACACATTCACACATTCCTCCCACTCAAGTAAACACTGGTCTTCATACCTAGTCTGCTTTCTAAGAAATGTCTTTGATTTTGTAAAATGATTCTTCAAAAATCTATCATGAACCATAGTGGTAATTCCAGATCTAGATATAAACACAGAAAAGAAAATAGACATATTATCCCCTAAGAAACTCCCTAAGTTATTGCTGTCATACAAATAATGCCTAAGGAAAAATGAGCTACTATTTATTTATATTTTCAAAGATACCATAAATATTACTCACTTGATCCAGAATGCAACATTCAATCACTAAGCACTGAAAATACACAAATAAAACAGACTATTTTTTAACATTAATTATTTAACAGGGGATTTATATGCTTTTATTATCATTTTAGTACTTTTATTTCTTGTATAAGTTTAGCTATTTTCAGCTTACTCAAACATACAGTCTAAGCAAAAATGAAAGACATTCATATAGAAAGAATTGTACCATATAGAAAGGATTACATAACAAATATTTTTGTCTAACAGTAATTGAAATATTTGGAATTTAGGAGGATCACTGAAGACTTTCTTCTTTTCATTTGGAATTAAGAAATTGTGTATTTACAATATGAAGTTAAAAAATAATTAAAATTAACATTTTGAAAAAATATTTCAGTTTTACATAGATATTATTTTTAACCTCATAAAATTGTATTATTTTTTGCTTGTATTTTGATATTCACCCTTATATAGTGAACAAGGTGGGGACCTGAGTTGCTACAAATTTCACATGGATTTTCTTTGCTCTGCCCTTTTCCTCATAATTAAACTAGATAAAAGTTTAAAAGGAGGGGGGGGAAAGAGGTAAAAATCGAATGCAGACTTCTTAAACCATTCATCTGCATTGACAAAAGAAAAAATATAAAAATACAATAAAAAAAACAAACTGAAAATTTTTATTTATTATAATAATTCTGCCTAATTTTCTTTTTCCTATTTTTTTTTTAAATAATACTATTGAGTGTGAAAACTACTATTGATAATTTGATGTTTTTGTAGAGGTCAGCTCATTTTTATTCAAATATCCAGTAATAAGATCTCTTATTACTGGTCAGGATTTATTTTACTAATCATTTCAAGCAAGTGCTATGTATTGAAAGGAACAGAAGGTCTGCAGACATGAATATAATTCAAACTCAGAATCTTACGTTGCACCTATTTTGTTTTGATTTTTGCTTTTTAAGTACAGAACTCAAGTCCACTCTAGTCTTTCACCTGTTATTCTTCTTGTCATATTTCCCCTGGAACTTTATGTAGTCTTTCCCAGCAGAAATTATTCCAGACACCTCATATTGAACTATACTCTTTCAAATAATCATCTCTTCTTTTCCCTATAAGTTCTGGGCACAACAGCTATGTCCTTTAATGTGCTGGACTTATCTCCTCATTTGTGACTAGGGACTCTTTCAGTGTTAGTAGCATCTTGATTTACTGTCATTCACAAACCACATCTCCCACTGGTGGTCCCTATAAAAACAGGCTGGACATTGCCTGTTGATGAGATGTAGAGATTAATCTTTGATCTTCCATTGCAGACAGCCCTTGCTTTTGCTTTATGAAAGTACCTTAATTTTGACCCCTGTGCTCTTTTTAATCTTATTTTCTCCTCTCTTTTTCCTGTTAAGCAGGGGGTGAAAAAACAGCTTGATGGGCACCTGACTTTCAGCCACAGTCAACCCACCACACTCTCTCACTTGGTTTTCTGTGTTGATTGACCATTCCTGGAACCATTTGCCACTAATATTGCCACAAATTTCTGAAGTTTGTCGGGTTTTGGTTCTTGATACTGGTTCCAAGTGAAGTAACTCAAGTCTGTGGTAGAAGCTGGTTAAAAAAGGAAGTGTAGTAAACATGCATTTCATCCTTTTAAATAACAACATGATAAAACTAAGCTTTTTGACGTTATGTGAGCTCTCTGGTTATTAGTGTCTGAATCAATACTTGTTTTCTCTTCAGCACCAGGAGATTATTATTTACACATGTCAATTGGTATGGGAATCAGGGAAACATCACCATGAACCCTTGTCACTCTGAATGGGAGGTCATGTCGAGGCACACCATAAGACAATGCAGAATTTCCACCTGTGAGCCAGGAGTATCCCACCAGAGCTTGAAGTGTCTTATTGGATGCAGGCATTTTGTTTGCTTGCATGTTCCTCATAGACGCAAAACCCTGAAACTTCCCTCAAAGATATGTGGAGATTATGTTTTGTCAATAGCCTGTGTTCATTCAGAAGAGTCTAAGATCCCTCTCAGAGCTGACTCAGCTGGGATACTGTTCAAAAGAACACACATTCTAAAGCTATTCACACAAATATTATTTGGGTTAAAAATACCAGCTTATCTGAGGGAATACATCTTCAGAATCAAAGGTAGACTTAGATTAGTGGTGGGTTGACCCTGGATATATGACAGGTGCCCACCAAAGACGCTCTCTTCCTTGCCTCTGCAACTGGAGCATAATTACATCTGCACTGTAATTATTTTTTCCTTCTTAAATATGTTATCCCTGAGGTGCTACTATCTTTTCTGATTGGCTCATCCTGAGCCAGCAGTGGGCCTGTCCTGGAGCTGGTCAGCCTTGGCTTTGCCACACATGGAGGAAGCTTCTGGCAGCTTCTGACAGACACTCTCCCTGACAGCTCTTTGCACTGCCAAAACCTTCCATGCAAACCCAATGCCATAAGATAACTAAGTTATCTCAGCACTGGTGAATTAGTTGTTTCCTGAACCATTTTTTTTGGGTTATTGTCTAAATTACCTTTCATCTATCATTTTATCTCACCTTAGGGAGGGGAATCTTGTACCCAAATGCAACTTACCATCATTTACAAGATTTTCAGGCAGTTGCCTCTTTATGCAGCTATACAGATAGACATATACATATACATTAAAAATGTTAATTTTACCCAATGGAAAAGCCCCTATAGATATCTTCAGATCTTCATTTCTATTCCTCAGAACCCCAATTAAAATTCTGTTTTCTCATGCTATCTTCAAAGCTTCTGACAATCATTAAACTTACAGAGTTTTAAAACCACTGCCTAGTATCATCTCTGGGCTTTATTTTACCACTCATAGCCTGCAACCATCTGTCTCAGACCATCTGTTGTCTCGTCTTCTACTTAGTTTGAAAATTCTTTGGATGAGGATTGTCTTCTTGGTTCACATTTGGCAAAGAGCTCCTGGCCTCTAATAGACTTTTTAAAGTATTTTGATAATACAAATAAGAGTAAGAATCAACTTAGCTATCAGTCAAGAAAGTATACTGCAATACATTTCAACCAAATATAAGGAAAGAAAACATTTACGCCATCTGAAAGATTTCATTCTTGTGGGAACGTTTAATGTCTTACATTCAACACATTTCTGTAACAGTAACTTTCAAATGTCTGTGTATTACCAGTGTTATTACAACTGACTGAGCTGAACTAGTAATTTAGATAAAAACTTAAATCCCTTAGTTTTCTAAGATTTTATGGGCTTATTTTTTTCTTTAAGTTTAGAGCTGGAAGATCTCTTTGCATGAGTATTGATAATGTAGCTTGTGGGAATATGTTACATTTTTAGTCTGAGCTATTACAGGGAAAAAAATCTGGAGTGAATTTTGGTTTATATTCACCTTATTCAACTTATGCTGATTGTTTAAAGGTTCCTTTATTTTGGTGAAATATTAAACCTATTTGTCATTAAGAAAATGGAGTAGTGCACCCATACACAATTAAAGTCTGGTATGATGTATCTCCATTACCATTTCCTCCAGAAACAAATTGTCAGATTTTACTTTAATTCCAAGATTACTATGAAAAATCACCTTAATTATAGAATTCTTGGCATAGCATGTATGTTGTCAGTCAACTTGACTGATTCTTATTGCTGAGTTACCAGTCTAAAAATGTATTAAATTTATTTTCAAAATGTATTTTCATTAACTATTTTTATGTTATGCAACTTTAATATAAGATGTGCCTTTCAAAAAACTTCTTAAAAATTGCCAAACATTTCTGATTACAGATTCCTGAGCTTGACTCTCAATGAGAAGTTCGCCATTGCAAAATACTGAACCTCAAGAAGTTGCTGCAGATATAGTCTTGGGTTTGGCCTCACAACCAGTAAGGCTAAATAAAAATTATATGATAATATATGTATATATTATCTTTGTGACATACATTCAAATGATTGATCTAGTTTATTAGAAAATGTAAAACTTTATTTGAGAAGTTACCCTTGACCATATAATCCCACTATATTAGAAGAGTTTTACAGAGATCCACATATGAAAGTAGTGGCAGTCAAGATCTATAATAGTTGATACATTATGATACTACAACAATCTTTGCTGTTACGATACAATTCTAGAAATGCTTATGCACATTTTAGTTTTCTCTCTTCTCTGATATAATCAGACATATATGTATAAAACCGGGAAAAAAAGCCCAAAACCCTATAGATTATTACTGTTAGAAAGAAAGAAAAAAGAAAGTTGTACTACATATCGGATATATACTTCTATATATATATATGTATTTATTTTGCAGGGATTAATGTGCCCAAATAATACCTCCAAACGAAATTTGTAGTGATTAAGTAACAAAAGTAGGCCAGGCCATTTTCTCTGGAAATTCACAACTCCAAGAGTTGTGCTAAATCTGCAACCTCTAATTATGTGTTGATGAAAATATACTTCCTTTGTCATGGGCTAAACATTTGACTCGTATGACTGCCTCCTGCCCTGTCAGAAGCTTGTGTAAGGATGAAGAAGGCTATGAATACCAGCAAATAGTATTTACTTGTGCACTATTTCAATAAACCAATGGTTAAGTGTTTACCTCACCTCTAATTTTCTATGGTACTGAAGGGAAGGTCTAAGACCAAAGGAATAAAATTTTTTGGCAATGTGATGAACTTCTAGCCATAGTTGAGTGTAGACATATACAAACATTATGAATCAGTGCTACTGTATTGGCTTTGTTATCTTTTAATTCACAGTAGTGTACTAGTGTATCTTATTTTTTCTTTGTCTTGTCCTTGGTTTGATAAATGCCGCATCAAAATGCTTCAGTAGACTGTAAAAATTATTTACAGACTTCTGAATGCCAACAATATTAGTACAATTATGATATAAGTGATGAACACCATTAAAAAGCTATTCTTATTTAAGATTTTTTTTTTAATTTAAGTAGTGCAGTTGAAAATCACCATGAAGTGTCTACATACCAGAGCCAAGGGAAGCAGAGAATCCACTTCATTGTGTAGGACAGTTAATTTATCTTCTTTGCTCTGTAATCCTGCTTATTGTATAAAACTGTGAGGGCAAAACTATAGCTCAGTAACATAAGGCTTATTAAAAATAAAATACATTTTAACCCCACTTCTAAACTGGTAAAATACAAATTAATTAGGATGCTGACAAATAAATTATGCTGCGTATGCTGTACAAGTGTTCAACAAGTTTATGTAGTCTGAATTTTAGATACCTAGCTGAAGTAAACATGGAGTTTATTTGCATAGAAACAGTCCAACTATCATATGATAGGCAATGCAAAGAAGACCCTTGTTTCTTTATTAAATCAATATTTTTTAAAGATAAATGCCTTTGCCTAATTAATATATATTATGGAATAGAATCCATCTCAAATGATGGCTCACATTTTTTTGGCTACTTATATATTCCCAAAACATTTAGAGGTATATACAAGCATGTATGCAATATTTTTTTTTTCCTTTTAGATAATAAAATCTTGTCGCTTGTAATTGAGAGATATATATCAGTCTTCAACCTGTCATCTAAATACTCCTCCATTAAATTTATTTTAATTCCTTTTTGGTGATTAACTATGTTATTTAAATTTGCCTGTGATTTAAGAGTATGTGTCCTTTATCCTAATAGATGAGGACTAAAAAGAAAAAGAATTAAATTAAAAATCTCTCTAGGATCACTTGCATATATTCTGGAAAATAAGAGTGGTTACAATGCAAAATCTAACAAAAATGGTCTTTTGTTTTAAACAAAATTTCTAAGAGTTAATTGGTTATAAACCATGTTACTGAGTGACACATAAAGAACAGAAGTGTTTTGTATAAGAACATACAGAGGAGTGATGGAAGGAGGAGTTAAAGACCTGGTGGCTTAAAATTTTCATCTCCATACCCATGGTGTTAGGTACAGAGCTCTCCTTTGCCTCAGAAATACAACTGGGAAATGCTTAAAACAAAAGTTTCTGAGAGGTTTGAATACTCTCTTGTTCTCCATTTCAGAAGAACCAGGGAACACAGAGGCATGATAGCTGCTTATTTTGTACTTGCCACATCTATAAGAGTGTAAAGACACCTGAAAATTGCTTTCTACATTATAGGTAAATATTTTCTCTCTTAATTTATCTAATGCATGCTTAGTTTAAGATATTTTTGGAATGCAGAGGCTGTAATCTTGTCGATAATATTTAGTTGGTCTATTTTTCTCAAAAACAACAAAAAAAAGGTTTAGTTTTATTTGGGTATTCATTCGTTCCCAGATCATATGAACTGGTACCTTCTTGCAAGTCACAGTAGAGAAGACACATCCCAGAAGAGATTTTACAAATACAGTCTACCTGCCTGATGTTAATGAGAGACTGCAGATCCCTGGACATCAATAGAGGCATGATGCTTAAGACATTCCTCACATCTCATCCACTGTGAATTCAGCTGTTTATCTTGGTATAATAGCAGGGCTCCATACATTCAGGTGACTGGAAAATTTTATGAGTAGGGTTACAGTCTGAGGCACTCCAATGTTTTTATGACATATTTGTATTTCAGATTTTCCATCAAAAGTGAAATTACTCCTGATCCACCTATGAAAGTAACATGACTTTTAAATAAGAAGGAGCTAATTATTTTTCTAGGCATAGTTTCTACACAATTTTTTATTCACTGCCTTGAACTGCTAAGAGCCCAATTGTAAATTGAAGAACATTTAAAAATCATAAAATAATTTATGTTCTAATCTCTGCTTTTTCTGTTTGGGTCAGCTTCTAAATTATTCTACAAGCTATACCACTTCTATTTAATCTCAAAGCTTCTATGACTATTTAGGTGAGCTAAGCTTCATTGGAAAAAGGTAGGTAACTATTTTCTCAAAGTATGAAACCTGAATTTGCAAACAAAATATTAGATTGCAGGATGAGCTGAAATGAAAGTACCTACTAATACACTGGTTGTGATGTGCCGTGTGCTACCCTAACAAAAAGAAGACTTGCAAAAATGGAATGTTTAAGTTACCAAATAAAGGTCTTAGAGGTCTAGCAATGCATTGAGGAAGACACTGAGAAGTTCTGGATAAGCAACAAAGCAATGTAGATAGAACAGTTGGCCTTAAATGTCTATATAGAAAATATAAATGCAATTTATTATTAAAAAATTGAGATTAAAAAAAAAAAACCCAAACAGATAAAGGGTTGTGTTGAAAGAGTTGTTTTTCTATTTTGTTAGATACTTGGTTTTGGCTGTGAATTCTATTATCTGCAAGAGAGTAACTGCATTATTATATAATCACCATAATGTTTCATTCCAGTTAGTGACTGCTTTCTTCATGAACTTTATTTTGCTTTCCTAAGGAAGCAAGTTTATTTGCTTAAGCCAGCACATAAGTAACATTTAATTTTATTCTGATAAAGAAATAGAAAATCTATAACAATTTCAAAATACTGAAAAATTAATTGCCCTAATTTGGATATTAAGAAAGTATTCTGTCAAGTGTCTTTGGAGGAGAAAATCATTTAATATGATATTTTTATTTGTTTCTATGTAGCAAAAAAATTTACAAGATCAAATATAATAGATTTTCTGTTTTGATCTATTTACCGTTAAAAATATATAAACCCCTGGATATTTTTAAAATTTTGAAGAGTAATTAGTTGCTCTAATATCATGAAGTGCCCAGGACTCTTTTGCATGCAGGTAGAACAAAGCTTCATCTCACACTGCTGTCAAAGAAAACATAGAAATTTGATTCTATGTTTAATTTAAACTTCTTTGATTCTATGTTTAATTTAAACTTATTGGGCTTGACTGTACACTCAGTGAAGTTATAGGTGAAATCATTACCTCAAAAAGGTCTTTTTTTGTTAATTTCGCTTGGCTGTATTTTTTAAGCTCCTGCCAATGTACTGACATAGATCCTGACTGAACAGGAGTTTAAGTCTTTGCTTAAGTCTGAGCACATAATTTTCTCTAATTAAAATTCTACATGGATGTGGCAGACTTCCAGCCCTCAGTCTTAATACAGTTGGAACTCACAATTGGATCAGAAGGAATTATGCTTTCAGTAAAAAACATCAATCCTGAGGGATGGAAGTTTGATGTTATCTTACAAAGGAAAGGAAAGCTTTGTCCATACCATAAAAACACTTTTACTCCTGCAGAAAACCTTTATTTGCTATGAAAAAGTCCAGTCATGAATGCATTCTGAAATCCCATCTATATTGCATGCAGTAATCATTTGATGACTAGAGTGAAAAAAGGATATCATTCCTTTTGTAATAAGAATTTGTTACAGAAGGATTCTAGCATGGGGCTTTTGCGTACTACAGAATACATAACCTCCAAAGTTTCATAAAGGTAGTATAAAGGTATGTCTATCATTCTCTCTTACATAAACATTTTCAGAAGTCAAAGAGAAATGTCTCAGAATTTTTTTTGTTTCCTATTTCTTTCCTTATATAGTTTTAACTTTTCTTTTGTAGAATATAGATGTTATTTTTCATGCTGAATTCTGTTGAATTTATGGTTGACTGAGAGAGATAATGCATAATCTGATCTTTTATAATCAACAATAAAAGTGGAAATAATATTTTTAGGTGTCTTACTATTTAGGTTACCCCTACATGCTAGATCAGCTGTCCTTAACATACCATCTGAAATGAGATTCTGTCATGAAAAAGAGCTCAATAGCAAAGCAGATTTTAAGACTTTCCCAGTTTTATTCTGCTCCAATACCGGCATCCATTTAAGCCTGGATAATACATCTGCATATTCTTCCCTTCCTGTAAAAGGTAAGAGGCAACATTATTAAAAAGGGCTGGGATATGACAATTTTTTTTTACAAAATACTATAGAAGGAGAAGTGTCTGTTTCAAGTTTAAGCACTCCAAAGGATTGTATTTGCAAAACTGTAAATAAGAGTTGAGACAGTGATGTATAGATTTGTCCTAAATTCCTATGAGTATGCCACAACTGGATACATGTGTTTTACTTCTGTTATTAGAATTACTAAAAGAGGTTTTTGATCAATACACAGTAAAGTAGCAGTGTCATACAGCAGATACCTTTAATAAAATTTTGCTTAATGCTAGGCAGAATATAGAATTCTTTACAATAAATATCTTGCAGCTTTCTCTGTCCTTTTAATGACAACCACCTAATAAAGATAATGTCAAGTATTGGTAGTTATTTGGTAAAAGAAATATCCCAGAAAGTACTTACTGGAGAAAGTAAAAGCCTGATATAAATATCAATGAACTAATGGGACCTGTTTAGAAGACCGGATCAGCATTACAGTTCTAAGAAAATATTGTCTCATCTGGAATAGTAGCATTTTAGATCCTCAAAGTCAGACAGCCAGCATCTCCTAAATTTAATTTAATTTTTCAATGTTATATCAAAATTCAATGTGATTTTAGAATGAATAATTTCAAGCCTACATGGCCATAAATATAATTTTGTTATTTAATGTTTGATAGAGGAGAAGTTTTTCTTGTGGCAGAAAAAGTGTTATCATGATGCAAAGTAAATAAAATTACTGATATGTTCAAACTAGTCTTCATACAAATAACAGCATTTTATCTCAAGTCAGATTATTTATTCTGTTTCTATATATTTTCTTTTTTTATGAGGTTATCTGACAATAAGGTGTTTAATTTATAAATTGTGATTGGAATCTGGTATTTAGAGGTGGGCTTTCTTAAATAGTTGTAATTTTAATGCTTTGTATTTGAAGCTTTTATTTTTATTTTAAACTTTCTGATTTGAATTATTTGAAAAGTTCTGTTGATGCCTAGCACCAAATTTAAGTCTACCTAATCAAGTACAGACATATAATCTTAATATAATCTTAGAAGATAAAAAAGGAGCTCTTAACAGATAAAATTGGAAAAAAAAAAAAAAAGGGAGTTGAAATGAAATAATGGCCAAAGATTTAGAGTCACTCTCTGGAACTGTAAAGGAACAGAGAATCCCATAAGGTGTAGCTAATCTATAAATAAGCAATTACATTTATTGGCTATATCAGAAGAACTTACATGTTCACTCATGTGAATACAGGCTACACAGTTTGGCCTTGAATGAGAACTTTTGAATAAAGAATCCAGGAACATAAAGCAGTATTGATATGCAAGCTAAAATGAGGTAAACCTCATGAATTACAGGGACATTTTTTTCCCCAACAGTGCCTGTTTTGAACCAGTTATGCATCTAGGAAAAAAAACTGAAAATGTTTTTCGTGATGAAGATCATTAAGGAGAGAAAACTTTTCTTTTATAAAGTATTATTTTTAACAGTAATTTTGAAATCCACCTCCTTCTTGTTCCATGCAATCTTTGACCTTGTCAGTTTTAATAGGTTTTAACTTTTATTCAGCTGTCATATTCTTGCTCTCATTTTCCTTACTAAAAAACTTACCATCTGTCTGAAACAGCAATATTTTCATCGTTAAGGCATCTTCTCCTGCAACATATGTCTTCAATTTCTGATGTGAATCAGAATACTTGAAGAATATTGTCACTGATCATGTCACCAATCCGATTGAATCAGCCTTGACATATTGCCAATTAAACTGTGCACTTTAAAGAGAAGTATAAGTAGCACTTGCTTTATTGAAAGTTTCAGTATGGCTTACTAGGATAATGAAACATAGTTTCCCATATTTTTGAGGAGATTCATGAAATACCAGGAATTTAAGTTTTGTGGTCCACTTAATAAATTACATTTGCAGTAATTTACTTACTGGAAGGATTTTTAAATATTAGATGTTTTAATTTTTTAAAATATCTAAATTATCAAATGAATTAACCTAATAAAACATGTATTTGCATAATTCTGGAAGCATGACAAGTTCAGGCAATCTGTGGAATCTATGGCATATTATAGTGTTGTCTCTTTCTTGCTCTCCAATGCCTGATTTAAAAGTATTTGTAGTCTTTTATATTATCTATTCACAGATGCATTAATCTGACATATTTTTTCTCAGTAGCAGATTTTCCAAAATATATTTTGCCATTAGAAAACAAAAACTTCTAATGATGTGAAAGAAAGTGCAAGATAATAAAAAATCCAATTGCTGATGGAAAAAAATCTTTAATTTGATTTCCTTTTTGAGAGTATATAATCAGGAAAACTTTTCAGCTTGTAGAAATTAGGAGCACTTGGAGACTTCAGTATTACTTCCTATAAGCTGCATATTCTGCACCAGCTTTTTTTCATAGACCTTTGAATGGTTTTGTCCTGCAAGATACATGAATGTCTTGTCTCCTTCCTAGTTAAAGGTTTCCAATGGGGTTAGTCAAACTTTTTCCAGCAGAGCTACTCTGCAGTATAAAATTATGCTTTAACTGCACAGATTTCTTCCTAATCTTCTGGTCAGAATATTTATTTGGGACTTTTCATAAAATCTAGATGGTCAGACTTTGATAAATCCCAAATGTGAAAGAAAAGGTGAAATACAATTGGTTAAAAACTTTTTGTTTAAGTTACCATGTATAGATACATCTTATTCAACTATACACATACGATGTATGTGTGACACTACATATAAATGCAACACATGTAGATATCACATTGTCTGCGTATGTATATAACACAATGCCAGATTCAATGGGGTCACTTCTGTATGCAGAAAGAAATATAAAAAGACCTTACTCACACTAAAACCCTGAATTTCTGCATGTGGAAGTATTAATTGGTATCAAACACTAGTGTAATTTTCTCAGCTCAGATTGGGAAAGAACTATTGCTCTAGCAGCTGATAACTTCTCTACAAGGCCTTCCACCAGCCAGACAGCAAATCTAGGACAACTGACTTGATGAAGATTTTTTCTTCTTTCAAACATAACCCTCTTCTCCTTCCAGTTTTTAAGCTGCTTTGTAGAATTTGTTAACTATCCTCTGTATTTCAAGAAGGAATATGCAGAGCCACTGCTTGTGTTTAAGAAGAGAGCTTTTTACCTTCAAAAAGAGCAAATATCTTTGACCATACAGAAAAGTTCCTATGTATACTACCTGGGAATGAACCTATATCTTGCAAAATGTGTGCATATACATATTTGCAGTGGGGAAGCCTTGACTAAAGCCGTGAGAAAACAACACAAGTTATCTTGTGTTATTTGCATTAAAAAAATGCAGCTGTGTTACTGAGTCAGAGCCACTTTCATGAGATAGAGCAGTAGGCCTGACCTACCTGTCACACACAGCTTCAGTTTGTCCCTAAGCTGTAATTTTCTTACATGACTAAAAGGCTCATACAATGCCCCGGTCATGGTATTTGCTAATAACAGAAGGATGATTGCAGTGCTTCTGCATATACAAACCGTGGTTTTCAATAAATGTAAACAGGTAAAACAAAAAAAAAAAAAAGAAAAGCAAAGAAAATGCATAAAGAAAAAAGAAGTCATCATTTTAATCATATTTAATGTAGAACAGATGATGATAGAGAATATAATTTATTTCCATTTGGCTGGGACAGTTTGGCCTTTGATTTCTGTAGCTGGGACACAGTTTACTGGTATTTCAGGAGAAAACAAAAGCTTGTATCTAAGACAGATGAAATGTATATTTGTTAAAGCTTTAAATTTTCAAAATATGAATCTCATCTATTTTAAGATTGGATTGATTTTAGGAGAACTGTCAAGCAAGGACACATGGTTTCACAGAACATTTTTAAAACTGAACTGCAGTTTATATGAGGAAACCTTTATTTCTTGTGCCAGAATTTACCCAAATTGAGATTATCACAAATCTTTATTATGTTCTTCCTTGCAATTTAAGATAGATACTAAAAAAGAAAAAAGTACAGCAGATAAGATACTTTATCCCATGGTGAGAATAACAAACAAGATGAGACTTATGTAGAAGGAAATTTGCATTCCAGTCAGTGTTCGTCTGTATAATCAAGTACTGTGTGCAGTTAAATGAGTCTGTTGTCTTGCTGTAATGAGTATCTACATCCATCCTAACAGTTAATGAGGAATAAATGACTTATTATCAATGAATGGCAATATCTAAATAGCCTTGCAACAAAAACAGAATATTAATATGTGTAGCTAAAATAGATCTTAAATGATAATGAACTTACTCAGACTATTAATTATTTTAAAAGCCTCTAGTAAGGTTTAATGCTTCTGGATGGAATTGGAGCTCCACTGGTTCAAGTGCCTTATATGTTTGCTGACAGTTAACAAATGACCCTTTAAAACTATCTTACAGAACTGAATGGAGAAGGCTTTTTATGAAATACCAGGGCTGCCATAAAAAAATCAGACCAAAGATCTCTCTAGTTCAGCGTTTTATTCCCACCCGAAATTAGGCCTACTCACTTCAGTGGAAACAGTAAGAATAGGCTCTATAGCTGATGGTGCATTAACTGACTCACTTCCTAATCATCAGTTGAGGCTGAGCCTGTGCCCTGAGGCACAAAGGCTATGCCTTTTGCTATCTATTTTCTTTTCTTGAATAAAAAGGTTTTCCAATACAGCGGAAAGATCTCTTTGCCACATTAATGTCAAATTCATTTCTATAATTTCTAAAATCTTGGTCTCATCCCTGCCATGTTCAGAGCATGAAACTGCACTTATAGCAGAAATTCAGCTTAAGTTTTCATGGCAGTGAGTAGATAAAGTGACCTCTTATCTAAATAGAATAACTAATTCTGGATAAATAGTTAATTGTGGTCTTTCTTTTAATTCTTCTTAACTTTAGCCAAGGTCACAGCTATTATTTTAATCTAGAAGGCTATTCCCAGAGCTTGGTTTGATTCGGAAAAATTAAGTATCTCAGATAGCCTTAAGTACAACATGAAAATACTAAGCAAGTTTTAATCACACCCCCTGACGCCACAAAGTTCATGTAAAACTGCTTGCATTTCATAATACCCAGGACACAGAGCTAGGCATTTCTATTTTCAGATTCTTCCATTAAGCTTAGGAAGATTATGGGTTAAAGAGAAAAAAATCTGTCATGAGAATCATTATTATTATTATTTTTAATGGAATTTCCCTTTCCTCTTAGATATTTCACAACCAATATGTATTTAAACTGTGCTTCTGGAAGAAAGGAAACTCCACTGCAATGCTCTAAGTGAAATTATTTAGAACACAACACCAAAAAAAAATTAAACCTCACTGCAAATTCTTAGGAGTACATAGGTCAACAAGTCTAATGTAATATGTTATATAATAAACATTACTCTTTGCAATCTGATCTAAACACACAATAATATATGTTTATACAGATAATTAATGAGTGCTACACTGGACTTGAAAGACTCTATATTTGAATTTTCGATAATGAGTGTTTCCTAAATAGCTATTTACGATGAGAGACTTTTGGACAATTTCCAGAATAATTTTTTGCTATACTTCTTTTCCTGGTGCAGAGAAAATCACAAAAAAAAAAAAAAAAAAAAAAAGCATGGGAAAAGTATGCATAGAAAAGAATTAGAAATATTTTTTCCCCTCTATTTATTCTTTCATGGTTTCATTTCAGCTGAAATTCAATGATCTTAGTACTATGTTGTTGTTAGATAGGTCACAAAGATTGACCTGAAGTCTAAACCAGGTTCATTTAAATCTGTGGATATTAACTTGAGTTTTAACTCAACTCTATGTTCAGTTTGGTGTCTGCTATAGCAAAAAAACCCAAAAAGTTTCTGATCTTCTATTATCCCTTCAAAGAGATACACAACAGCCTTCTACTACCTAAAGAGAGCCTTGCAAGGAAAGCTGGAGGGGGACATTTTTCAATTGCACATAGTGACTGGAAAAGGATTTATGTCTTTAAACTGAAAGAGGGTAGATTTAGACCAGTTACTAGAAAGAAATTTTTCACTGTGAGGTGTTGAGGCACTGGAATTGGTTGTCTAGAGAAGGTAGGAATGTCCCATCCCTGGAAGTGTTCAAGGCCAGATTGGATGGTACTTTGAGCAATCTCATCTAGTACAAGGTGTTCCTGTCATGGCTGGAATTAGATGATCTTTATGGTCCCTTCCAGGCCAAAATATTTTGTGATTCTATGATTCTGAAGTTCTGCTACACATTTTGGTAGCTAGTTTCCTCCTTAATGGAGCTAAAACAAACTGATATTTCTACTTCAAAGTACTTGATGAACTAAATACAATTAACAAACAAGTAAGGTGCATTATAAGCCATATAGACATCTGATGTCAAGATATTTGAGTACTTTTTGTTACACCCAAAATCTCCTAATGATTTTAAAGGAAACACCATATGTCAAGTCTGTAATTTATTGGTGTAATTGAAATATTAAGTGTCTAACTAAAGATTTATTAATAAAAATAAGAAAGATTAAATAAAAATTTATTTCCCCAGGATATTCAGACATCAAATCTTTTCTAGGAAACTTCAGTGGCTTATGCTTCATTCTTTTTTTCTCATTCATTTTTAAAGTTAGAAATTAAACCTGAATTACAGACACAATTGACAAATAATTTGAGTTCATGCAGTAGATCAGTAAAATACTAAAAAAAGTTCTAATTTAAAAGATACAGCCAGTTCAGTAGGAAAGCTATTTCCTTGGATATGTCATTCCTGTGCTGGTACTCATTCAAGGTTTTCTTTTAAATACCAAGGATTAAAGCATTTGTTGTAATAGAAAATGAGAATCCATTTTCATGAGAAGATCATGCAATCTCAAGGTCTAAAGATTTTCTGAGAGGAAAACTTAAGCTGTTAAGGAAATATTCTGCAAGCAAGAAAATTTCACCCTAAATAAAAAGTCTCTGTATAAATGTGAGCACTTAGCAAAGGAAAAGCGTTATTCTCCTTAACCAAGGATTTGAACTGATCTCTGGAGAGTGTATGGAAACAAAGGGAACAGGGGAACTGAAGTAGATGAAATCCCAAATATTTTCCTAAATAAAAGTATTATAAGATACCATCAAAAACATGCAGTAAAACATTTAACATCACAAAGTTAAAGTTTGTTCCATTGCATGCACCAGACACTGAACGCTTTCTGAAAATGCTGTGCTACTTTTTCAAGAATAATATGACAAAATTACTTCAAACATACCAAAAAGGTTTATCTTTTGGTCTGTACAAACAAAAATACAAGAATTTTCAAGGTGCAAAGAGCAGTGGAAGCATTAATGAGTATGATTTAGTCTAAGAAACAAACAAAGAGAGTAGTCCCTAATATAAGAAGCATTGATAATGCTGCAGTGAATGAGATTCCAATTTTAGAATGTATTGGTTTAATGTTAGGAGTAAACAAACCAAAATGCTTGCTATCAAAGTTTTCCAAATTTCCCACATAATAAATTGTCTTAACACCTGCTGTTTATGAGACTGTAAAGGTGTCTTATCATTCTAGCCACAGAAAATATCATGGTCAAAAAGCCAACAGAGCTGTGACTGCAACCTGAAAGCAATTTTGAAGGGGAGTGTTAAAGAGTATTACACTAAAAAGTGGTTTAAGAGTAAAGATGTGCTTTTATGTTCATTTAAGTAAAAAAAAATAATATGCAGTTGGTTTTGGTACATCAAGTGTTCAAGATTCTGTGTCCAGTTTTAGTTGTAGGTAAAATATTATGCTAGATTTTCCTGGCTAAAGTCACCTTGATGAAATATTAGGGAGAAAATTCTTGGTACAATAATAGCTCTGTTCATTCATGTCTTTGTTATGTAAGATTAATAAACTTATTTTATTTATGACTTATAGTAGCACTAGGGAATCTGACTGTTTTTCTTAAGTAAAGATGTAGATATCTTTCTTTTTTCTTTTTTCTTTTTTTTTTTTTTGGCTTTTGTTGTTTTTATTGTGAAATCAGTTTTAATTTTTCATTTCAGTGTCTGGTTGTCAGTTACTATCCATCAGCAATTCTTTTATACTTTGTTATAAAAAGGTTTTCCCTGGTGCACTCTATTTCATAGCTTTTTCAAAGAAATCATATGAAAAGTGTGAAAGCGTTCAGTGAGCCATACATGCCCACATAAAGTTAAAAATACTTTTTACGTCCATTGCATATTTATTTTATGCCGTATGTCACTTGATTTGCAGTGAGTTGGAAACTTGAGTGTTACTTTATATATAAAGTCACCCATTAGAATTATTATCTGGTAGCTAGAACAATTCTGTAATTTAAGATGTCCCCAGGCCCTTTAATATTTTTCACATTTCTACTGTGGCAAGTAGTATTTGGGTATACTGTGTAAATACAGACCAACGAATTTGGCATCAATACCATTATTCACACCTTCTGTAGCAAACCAGAACCCATAATTAATTAATTTCTGTTTCACTGATATAGCACATTCATTTTCTAAGTTGTTGCAGAGCTGTGTAGTACCATTACAACTATGAACTGACACCTTAATTGTACAAAACTCTGAAGTCATGAAATGACTTCATGAAATGAAATGAAAAAACATTTCACTTTAAAAAACATTTAACTTTAAAAAAACTTTCAAAGTTTTCACATTTTAAAGGAAGACAATGGGAGATATACTCCTAAGGGTAAATTTTTTTAGATGACTTCATTAGCGTAGAACATTAAACTGATGGTTGCCAGTGAAGAAAACTTTGGAGAAAGTCAAATGCTTTCAAAAACTGGATTTACATGTGTTTGAAAAATGTTCCCATGTTAAAGTTTTTGTACTCTGAACAATGACCAGAACCCATTTGAAATAAAATAAGTTGTCTGCTTCTGCAATCTGTAAGAAGAAAAAAATATTATCAGAGTGCATGGAATCAGGATTCTGGCACAGTCTTTTAGCCTGCTTCTGTCGTGACTAGGCCACAAAAGTGAGAGTAAAAATTCTCATTTCAGAAATCCTTTGATTCTGCCAATCTGGAAAATTATGAAAATCTTATGTATAACCAGGCATTTTAGAATCTATTGTTTCCGACCTATGATTTTTCAAGAGAAACCTGTCTTTTAGCACACTAAGTAGCCACATCCCTGTATAAAAGCATGAATACTTCTTACAGCTGAGACAGTGACTTGCAAGGTCAGCAGCCAAAAATCAAAAACTCAGCATTTGGCAGCAGACAGCTGATCAAGCTCAGACAAAAGATCAGTTTTGCTTCATTTTTTGATATGTGTAAATATAGTCTTGAACAATTTCTTTGAAGTGAATAAAGAAGCAGTTCATTTGGAGTTAAATATTTTGGTTTTCAAATTTTCTTCTTTTCAGCAAAATTTGACACAATGTCAGAGGATCAGTTGTTTTTTTTTTCATAAATAACTATTCCAAACACTTCCAACTGCACTTTATTTTTTATTCAAACCAAGGGAGTTCATCACAATTTGATGAGGCAAATCCACATCTAAAAAACTATAAGTCAGGAAAGCATGTTCAAATGGGTTTTTTAAAATCTATTTCTGAATTGGAAAAAAATTGTTAAATGCACCTCTGATAAGACCTTGAGAGCTTCTAGGTAAGTGTGACATTGCTTAAAGCAAGTATAAGAGAAGCCACATGAAAAGCTTACACACTCTAAAGATAAGCTTTAATAAAAGAGAGAATCATAACTGAAGCTTTTCTTAAGTGGAACAGACCTGCCAAGGTGGGTGATAAAAATGTATGTAAAAAGGAACCTCCCAGACCTTTCTGTCCTTAAAGGACTGTCTCTCCTCCAGCCTGGCTCTTGGTTTAGGACTTAGGACTTAGAGCCTATGACAGATGTCTTTCTCACTAGCACCTTTGAGTCCTGCCTACGTGTCTGCTTGCTTGTCACCAGAGGGATCATAGGAGTTTTTATCACTTGTTTGGGTTTTTACTTTCTTAGTGTCCCCCATGCTGCTTATCCAGCAGGAGCTGCTCACAACAGACACTATGAATCATGTTTTGGCACTATACCTACACATATATATTGAAACGGATTTATTTTTAGAATTGATTATTTTAAAAATTAAACAAAATGTTGTCTATACTACAAAAGGAGAAAAATAAGTGATGGTTAAACCATGGATGTCCAGCTTCATCAGCCTCACAGATCTTCTATGACAGAATAATCTGAGTATGTAGTTAAGCTTGATTTGTTAACTTCCTATTTACAGTATTGCTCTTTACCCATGAGACTGTTAGATCTATTTCCTACATGAAATGACCTGGTATGACCTGGTCCATTGTATTGGCAAACATAAACATTTCCACATCTCCTGCTCAGGTACTAGGTAGTAATACAGTAAATACTGATACCTCATTTCACCAGTTGTTTGAGTCATTATAAATGCATGAAATATCCTTTAGTCATTGGCAAGCATCACCTCTACAATTCTGTTGACGTTTTCACTGAAAAACAAAACACACAAAAAATGCCCCAACCACAAAATAAGTCAACATTAAAGCTTGTTGTAAGATGTTTTTATAAGTACATCAAAATTAAACAACGTAATATGTAAGACAGATGCAGGCATTACCATTAGATGACCTGTAATAGTGGCTGCTTGTGGTATTTGCCAAGAAATTATAGTTCTTTCATATAAAAAATACAAGAGCAATGACCTGGATGATTGTAGTCTATGCTATAGATATTCCCAAACTGGCCAGTTATGGAAATAATCACTTCAGACTGAAAATCATGTCTAAATAAATAATTACAACTGGGGAAATATATCTAATTAATCTGAAGGATGTTCTTCTTATGACCATATGATGCAGAATGAATCTTCCTTCTCTCTACTTTCACAGAAATGTTTAATTCTCGAAATTTCAAGGAAAATTCTTGAATATTTTGCAACCTAATTTTTGTCTATATAACTCAAAAAACTATTAGAAATTAAGTTTAAGTGAAAAATATGGAATGAAGATGCACAAAATTTTTTAGGTCTCAGTCATACCTCCTAAATATACAGGATGTCAGTATTGCTCATCTGCCTTGTTAACTGTTAAAAAGGAGAACAACGAAATACCAGATATTACATTTGCACCTAGAAGGTGAGTCAAAGTGCATCTGGTCATCAAATCACATGATTTCTTTCTATGCTCTGCTGGATCAGATTTACAGATGGCAAAAGATACCTGTCTTTTCACATGTGGTAATCAATCCCTTCTTTACATAAAATAAAGATTTGGAGGAAAAAAAACTTTTTTTTCTTTCCCAAAATATTTACAGAAATATTAAGTGGCTGGTAAATATACTATTACTAATAATTCATACTGTTTATTAGATATGGTGAAGCATTATTAACAGTTACTTCATATGATTTGTTTTTTCCATTTTATCACTTAGATATAGTCAAATGACTATGGTCATGTCATTATAACAGAAACAGATGAAAAGAGTAAGTGATAATAGTAGGGCACAGATATAAAGGAAAAAACAACAACAAAAAAAACACACAAAGAGAATCAGTTGAATTTAAATTCATTGAAACTTATTTTTATTCAGTCAGGGCTAAAGCAAAAGTATTCACTTTGTAAATCTAAACTTATCTTCTGAATTATTGGGAAATTTATGTACATATTGGAGCAAGTTGGTACAGTTCCATTTATTTTGGCCTGTTGTCTTTATAAATTCCGTTGAAGCTGTTCCTGTAAATTCCATCTCATTATTTTATGTTTCATCATGGATAATGTTGAGGTACATTACCTGAAAGATGCTTTATGGAAATAAATTGGTTTGACTTTGTCATGTAAGAGTACCACAATACTTACTTTTCAACTGACTTGGGTTTTTCTCATTATGTGTTACCACAGTGAGTTTTCAATGTTCTGATGCTCCCATGAATATGTTGCAAAGAAAAAAAAAAAAGGGAAAATCAAATTGTAAACAAAATTTATGTTGCTTCCATTGTTTTTCCTTTATTTTTACCTACTATTTTCCAGATGGTGTTTATGCATTAAGTGTATATTTAATGTACACCTGTTACAAAGGAATGAATAACTAATATCAGAGAGACCTTTTGAGATGGATGGTTTGCTAATCAAATTTGTATACAGTGCACGAGTTCTTTATAATATTTCAAATTTAAAAGCTGTATATCAAACAATATTTCAAACTTACTGGCTTTGTCTGTCAAGATTCTGTTGTGGTTTTGTGGCTTTGAATATTGTTTTGGAGGAAAAGGAATTGCTCTGTTTTGCAAAAGAATCTGGAGCTAATAGTTTTCAGCTATGCATTGTACTTTGGTACCTTCCAGCTAATCATTAATCCTTAAGCAGTGACCTTCATTAAGCAGTGATATTCCTTGCCAAAAAAGTCACAAAAAATGTTAATGAAATCTAAAAGATATCTAGGTTATCCACAGAAATCATAGCTCCTGGAATAAATAGAAAATACTCTACAGTAATTAATATTTAAGAATGAAAAAGCATGAAGGAGTCTGCCTGCATGATTCCTGACAGGCAATGTCATCCAAAGCCTGAGAGAAAATATTTATTTCTGTACTACCCCCTGATTTAAATATTATGAGGGTGGGAAACCACTTATGAGCAGTATCTGGGTGTGAAAAACTTATGAGGGAAAGGTGCAGATGTGCAAAGGTGAGACAGTCAAATTTGTCAAACTGATATCAGAAGTAAAGGACAGGGCTAGTTCCTTCAGATATTTAAATGTGTCACAGACACCACAGCATTGAAAAATCTTCTGAGGTCAGTGTTTGCTCCCTGCTGTATGACATGTGCCCCTAAATTTTCAAGGCAGTACACAGAAATGTATCTTTCTAGCTCTCATTACAGTCAAAAGAAATTGCTTCAGATCTGGAACCCAGTATTTCACAGAAAAATTACCTAGACACTCTTATAACTTTTGCAAGTGCCATACAGCAGAATTAAGAACAAATTGTTACTAACCCAATAATTTTGTGTGACACATAATGTGTATTTTCATCTATTGCACAACACAGTTGAGAGAACAGATATTTTGCCTGTTTCAGTTACATGTCCAGGCTGTGGCTCACAGGGAGGAATGCTTGTCTTGGATAACAATGAATGTTTCCGTTGAGAAGAACCTTCCAGAATAGCAGTATAGTGTACACATTACTTTGTGTAGAACAGAATAGTCACTGCATATAGCTTTTCTGTTTGGCCAGAAGGTATCCATTGATTTCTGATCTTAGCACCAAACAAAGCAATTCTCTGCAGACTATTTTAGTGTCAACAAACTGAGCACAGGAAAGAATGTATATACCTGCATATACTTCTTACACCTCTGACTTAATGACACGTGAAGATAGAAACAGACAGGAAGGAAAAATTTGCGAGTGACTACAAACCGCTCTGGAAGAATGGGAACATGCTGGAATTGGCATGTACATGCCCCATTTTTTTCTGGCTGGATAATTGAAACTAGTCCTGAGATAGGTTTGGAAGTGTTTAATTGCCTAAGCATGAGACAGTACTAGATACATTTATTTAATGCTAGACACATCTGAGCTCTCCAGGAGATGAGTCTCATGGCTCCAGGAGCCATCACTTCTTGTTGGGAAAAGAACCATATCCAGGTCATGACTTGGGACAGCTCAATATGCAGGTGCTGCTATTTATTTCCATTATGATACATTCAGTTACCTGACTAGTGAAAACTTACTTGCTTCGGGAAGGTGGAATTAATCACGGCACATCTTTAGACATCTGAAAATAATTGAAAAGCCGGTCTTCCTAACTTGGGTACAGTCACCTTCCGTAAGTCATTGGTACGTACCTATTCCTGCAATAAAATTAATGGGCTTTGAATGCCACAGATGGTCATTGCTATCAAACTCTACATTTAAAAATGACTGGAAGTATAAAGCAAAAGCAAGGCTTAGCCACTCTTAATATAATCATCTTTAGGAAGCCTTCAGCAGCATATAAAGTGGTTTTTGATAAATGGCAATGTAATGTCCTATATTTTCCCTTGTTCTTTTTCTGTCCAGCCTCTTTTCTTCAGGGTGACTTGGTTCTGCTGTAAAGATTTTTCGATGTAACACCACCACGTTTGTATTTACCTTTGAAAACAGAAGATAGGAGCGATGAATGGAAGGCGATTATGAACTTTCAATTAATTTGATTTTCATTCCAAAAGTTCATACTTCTACTCTAATGCTATATTGACAGAAAAGCTACTGAGGCACAAAAAATTAAAGCCACTTGATAGATCTTTTAAAATTCTGAATCATTATTTTAAAGTTTTATAAACTGGGTTTGAAATCTTATCAAGTCAAGGCTCTTTCTTGTTCATGCCTGCGCATATGTTCTCAGTAAATGCAATGGGAAAATGGACTAATTGCATTCACTGTCACATAAATTTTGAAATCTGAAGAGGATTAACAGCAACATTTTCTGCTCTTAATATTCTGTACTTGAAAGAAATAAAAGAAGGAGTCATCAACTGAAAGAAAGGCATTTGGTTCTTCTGCAATTAATACTTTAAAATAGTAACTACATATTCATTCTTCCAAGAAATGTTCACTTTAAATCACACAGTAAAGCAAGGATATATAATGGTAGATTTTAATACTGTAAAAATGTTGTGATTGCTGGGAGAATCTGAGAATTATGTTTGTCCACTCAAATACAGATTTATCAACACTAATCACATTTCTGCCTTCTTTTACATTATATTCATCAGTAAGAATGTATCCATTGGAAATATTCTTGGCTCACACTTTACAGAAAGAAGAATGCAGGAAACTCTGACAGAGTGAAAGCGAGGCAAATCACAATCTGGGGCCATTGCTTCTACTCAGCAGAATATGTTCTGCTTTAACTAACAGAGCATGAGCACATATTGCTTTCCCATGCACTGTACTTCTCAAGATCAAGGAGTCTTGCCTATTGCAATTGACATTAACATATTTGTTTGAAGGTTAAACTATTATATTGATTTCTTGAAGCACTCAGTGGCATGCATATTTATATATATATGTGTATGTATGTATATGTATATACAACCATAAATAGACATGCACATATGTATATGTGTGTTTCTTCCCTGTGCTTTTAAATAAGTGTAAGAACAGCAGCACATTTCAATATGTACTGACTGAAAACAAATCGAAGGATGGAATTGACACATTATTTAAATAAATCACAACATTCCCTTCTTAGTGAGCAAAACGTCCAAGTGCAACATGGGTCTTGAAACAGCCAATTTCCTTGAACAAAAAATGGGGATCCAATGACAATACAGAAAGGCTGCTGCTTTTATAAGTGAACTGGAATGAATATGATTGGCTCAGTTATAGGCTACATCTGTGGAATAAGAATCTTGCTATTCATATATCTGTGGTTTCAGTACTTCTGCAGGAGTGAAGAACTCCAAAACTCCAAGCACAGAACCTAAGTATTTTTTCTTTTCTCTCTAGAGTATTCATCCATAATTCTGCCAACTTGAACTGTGTGGAGAAACAAGTAATTACAAATTACACTACAATTTAGCTTATATATGGGAAATATAGATCTGAAAGTAAACTTTCTAATCAAAGCATTACATTCTGAGCCAGCAACAAATTAGTTTGATTAGTTATTGTGCAAACTGTTGGCCTAAGAAGCCATCTGTAAATAAAGACAATTGGAAAAATATTGGAGATTATAAACAGCCATAATGTTAACTTGCTTTTGCAATTTCTCACCATGTAGTGCCAATCTGACATTGTAGAATCTGCACAGTAACAGTGTATTATGAATATGTAAATATGCCAAATATGCTGTAAGCTCCAGTCTGGCATGTTGATAAAACACAAAGTTACTGCATGCTCTGAAACTGAGCATTAGCTCTCCACATTTGCTAACATTAATCCAAACTACTTCATGTACTGCAGCTTGAAAGATGTTCAATTAAAACTCATTCTGCCTGGTATAAATTACTATTATTATGTTGTGAAAGAAAACCTGGAAATATCTGCTAACTTGTTATATGTGCACTGCCCTTACTCTCACCTCACCTCCCAGACAGCCATTTCAGAAAATTGCCTTTAGTTATTTAAAATTCTGTCATGAGCTGGTTTAAACAATGAAGTACTGAATACATGCATAATTTTTTGAGACTTTCATACTTTAGGCAACTGGATAATAACTGTTGGCAATAGCTGTATTTTGAACATTTATTTTTATTTCCAGAATATTTACTTACACACAAGCGCATACACACAGACATTCTTTATTAGACTGATGTTCATTGCTAAAGCCCATTTATTTGTCTCAAGCTATTTTAACAATAATCAAATATGAAGTCACTTTCAACTCTCATGTCTCAGAAAAATTATTCATTCATCTTTGATGAGAAAAAAAAAACATGCAATATTGCAGTAATTCTCTCTCAGTTTTTAACACTCAATAAGGTGAACAGTGTAGATAAGCTATCCAAACAAAATTTCTTTTATTCTCAGAAAAAAATGGACACATGTAAATATCTAAATGATAGTCTCACCACAAAAAGACTGGTTATTTGATTGCTAAAAATGTCATATTAATCATATGGAATGTTTAACTTTTACAATAGCAGAGTTAAGGTGTGTTTGAAAGCACTAATTGAGAAAAGCTCTTGTAAATACTTATAAAACCAGACAAGTGTCACTATATTTTATTTCCATAAAAATTATTCTAAGCCCCCTGAATTTCCAAATTAGAAAGGTCCTTAAACGCATGTCTAACAGATATATAGGTAATTTTACTAGCATCCACTTGTACTTAAGGGTAAGCATATGCCAGCCAACATTTTCTAAATTATGGCTGACTCCTGGGAGTTTTGCATAGCTGAAGACCAAACTGGAGAATGAACACAATTAAAAACTTGGCAGTATTTTCAATACCTTCACTCTCCAAAATCCCAATGATAGCTATAAAATCAGGCAGATTTTGCAAAAGCATACAAGGACAGCAGTCTTGTACGCTGGATAAGATCTTTCATATATTTGAGTAGTCTCTAAGGCCTTCAGGGACACCCAGCATCTTTGTCTGTTCCCTGGCTATACTTGTGCGTTTTCTAGTACAGCTTGAAAAATATCTGCTAATGAAAGCCTAAGAAAAGGTTCTCTAGGCCATAGAAACCTGTGCAACTGGATAAAAAATTGTATTGTCATGGGGTTATTAGGACCTCAAGGGTGTTTCTACAAGAGAGCTGTACCTCAGATCTCATTGTGGTTTTGCAGTGACACTCCTGACCACTTCTTTGTCAGAAAAGGCACCCTAGGATCATGGTTCCTGCACTCAGCTTGCTGGCTGGAGGAATCCCATTGAATCATACCTTATCTGGTCCCTGGTAAGTCCTCCCAAGACCTTAAATGCCAACCATTGCACCCTAGACATCAACTCCTTTTGTGCAGCTATACTCTCTCATGCAGGCATAGCCTAAAATTGTCTAATTATTTTAAGGCATTTAGAGTTCTAGGCCGGCGTCCTGATAGTTATTTTTTTATTAATTTGTATGTGACCTTTTAATTTTTAAAGATAAGCAATTCACTATAGTTATTCTATAATCACTTTTCAACTTAGCACAATTTTTTTACAGTTTGGTAGACTAACTTCAGACTAATTCAAATATGAATCATATAAACCATGAAATTTCCAAACTGAAAATTTTGTGTATTATAATTTTAATGTAGAAGTTGATATATTTGCACTATAACGGAATGAACTCATGGAGTTTATTTCCCTAAGTGACTTCTATCACCTTGATGTGTTTAATGCCATCCCTGCTGATCACAAAACTTATTCTGTCCAGAAGAACTGACTGATAAAAGTTCTTAAAAAATCTCAGCTCTAAAGACAATAAACCTCCCACTTACCCTGTAGTCATCTGGTTTTCCCCATAAGAGATAGTACTTCTCTCAATTTACATTTTAATTGCTTTTAAGTCATTTAGCAATTTGCAAATATCATACTAGATGACTAAGAGAGAAAAGTAGAAAACATTATATCATATTTTCCAAAATTCCAATTCAGCAGGGAGATCTAACCTTACAAATCTGGACCTTGGTGTCAATAGGCAATACCCAAATGACAAAATGTTTGGAACATTAAAGAAAATCTTTACTGCAATAATTTTCTTTTCTTGAACAAATGTACTCATACATCACCTAAGAGTCAGACAAGCTGTGAAACATATTAATGGCTAGTTCTTTTTCCAGTATGATTCAATCACAAAAGAGGAAAAGACAACCACATGACCAAAATCTTTGCAAATACAAATACAAAAAAAAAAAAGTCATTAGGCCATTCATCATCAGGTTGCAATATTCTTCCCCTTTTTAATGCTGGATTGTGGCCATCAATCTTTACCAATTAAAATAGTGTCAGACAAAGGTCCCTTCCAACTCATAATATTTTGTGATTCTGTGAAATATGCTTAGTATATGACAGATCCCTTCTAATTAAATTACTGTGTGTAACATTTTGAAATATGACTGAATTGCTTATGAACCATTTGAATCATGGCCTGTACTTTTAAGACTTTGGCAAATTCATCCTTTTATATGAACTCATTTTTGAAATTAAGGACAAAATATCTGCATTCTTTCACACAAAAAAAACTTCACTAGCATCACATGCATTATGATCATCTTTTACTACCAAAGGAGAAAAGAATTAGAAACCAATGGACCAAAACAAATCCATCGAGAAGGAAGCCTTAAATTAGGCTAAAATAATGAGGGAAATACTTAATCTATTTTGGTTGCTTGAAAGATTGATGCAAAGAAAAAATAGAATATTTGGGATAACTGAAGTGGAAAGGAAAATGGAACCACTCTGACTACTACTCTCTCATATTCTGCAACATCAGCATCTCATCTGGCAACACTGGTTGGTTCATGAAGTGAGCAGACCCAGCCATAGATGGGAAAACAGCTTGTATTGTCACTTCAGTAGCGGATTCTACCTGGATGTAATACTTATGCTTTGCTGCCTTTTTCTTGGGTTCATTTTGCATTCTTTCTTATTACAACCTAGTTTGATAAGCAGTTCTCAAAGTGTGCAGAAAATTTTGCCATGTAGATTTCCATTAACTGAGCAGGAATTTTTTCAGTAACCGTTACACTAACTGTTTAATTCCCCCCTCCTCCTTATACTTAGTCAGCTCACTACACTGCTTTATATAACAAAGATAGCAATTGTAACTTTAATTATAATTGTCTTGATTATGACAAAATTAAACAGACTGCTCAACAGGAAAACTGTATCTTATCCAGGGCATTAGAGGAGTTAGGCATCATTATTTTATTATCTTGTGCACAGTGGAAGAAAGAGAAGTGCTTGCCAGTATTATTAAGCACCAGAATCAGTAAAACAAAGTCGCTGAGTTTAGTAGGTGGTAGCTAACAGGAGCTCTCACACCTTCTTGGAAAAGGAGGACAAACACATGAAGGTTTTTTCACTGTATATTTGATCACATAATGTATAAATGTATATAAATTTTATACTATCCAATGTCTGATTGGATCCTTTGGTTCAAGGTATTAGGACATGCAATACAGAAGAGGAAAAAATGCTAAAGAGAAGAACTAACTAAAATCCAATATGCCAAAAAGCAGAGCAAAACAAAGAAATTCATGAAAACTTTGTACCCATATCTGAGAGCTTTCTGCAGCAAATTTTCTTAGAGAAAAACTGTAGTTTAAATGAAATCACAAGATGATTCATTGATGTATTAATGATGTTATTAACTAGCAGTGAGTGAATTACACATCAGGATCAGCAATGCAAGAGATAAACCATCATGTTAGCTACTTAAAAAGTTCAAAAAACAGCCAACAGTCTAATCCCTCTCCTTATCCACAGAGAGAGTTATGGGCACAGGTCACCCAGTGACCATATGCGTTACCAGGTGACACCCTCATGCACAAGTGCAGGTACCCTGACTGCGTTTTCTATGGGGGATGTACATGCTTCCACCTCATGTGCAAGCCTGCCACTTTCTACAATGCACGAACCCTCACACCTGTGAGAAAGCACCTCCCAAGTGTTTGACTCTACCATGAAGTCATTTGTTGTCAGGTTTTTCTTACAGAGAATATCTCTCCATATTTCTAAACCTATTTCCAGAGCAAGTAGGTAAGGGCTAAATTGTGTAAATGATTGTGGTAGGTTCGTCTTGGCTGGCAGCCAAAACCCATCCGGAGTCATGCTCTTTTCCCTCTTCTGTCAAGTGGGGAGAAATGAGAAGGAAGAGGAGAAGGTTTGGGGATTGAAAAAAAAACCAACAAAAACTGGAAAAGCAAAAGCTGTTTATGCAAGAAAAGAAAATGGCATTCACTACAGATGTCCAGGAACTTCCTGGAAAGCAGGACCTCAACTACTGCTTGGGAAGACAAATGCCAAAACCACAAATGTTCCCCCCTTACTCCTCTTTCCCTTGATTTTTTTGTTGTTCAGCAGCATATAACATGGTATGGAATAGGTCTTTGGTCACTTTGGGCCAGTTCTCCTGCCCCCTCACAGCTCTCCTGTCCCCTCACAAACACTTGCCCATCCGCCTCCTACTCTCCAGTGGTAGGGGGAACAGGGAGGAGACCATGACGGTATGTGAACACTGTTCAGCAATAGCCAAAATTTTGACTGGTGTATGAGCAACACTGTTTTAGCCACAAATGCAAATCAAGCACCACATTGGCTGTTATGAAGAAAGTTACCCCCATTCCATCCTTACCCAGTACAGCAACTGAGTGTGGAATTTTTTTCTGATTTATTGATAAATATGTTCACAGTAAAATGAAAGTATTTTTAATACTGAAACTGAAAAGAAATCACACTCAATTATACTGAGTATACTTTCATTTATTTGGTGGAAATTATATGTACCAAAGAAACACATGGCTCAGAAATAACTTCACCAGCCAACCAACCAACCAACCAACCAAAAAAAACAGGTTTAGCATTGATCTATATATTGATCTATAGTATGAGTGCACTGCATAAAACCAGTATTGATCATGTGAGAATGATCAAGTCTGACCTAATGGGAGGAATTCTACTAAAAGCAGAGAAAGCCTAATGTCTATGAAAACTGACGTGAAAACCACTGTACTTTAGGGATGCCTAGAAAGCAGGAAGATTTTCAAACTGCTTACTGTCCAACCCAAATTAGTATCAGAGTGGAAAAATAGCATTAGATAAAGTAATCATGCCATGAGCAAAACTGTAGAGTAGAATGAAACATATGGAGTTTCTTTCACATTTTCTTGGATGCAAGGATGCAAGCTTGTGAGGTCAGTTTGTAGATTTGACTCTGGCCAATGTTAGAAAAAGATTACCTGTCTTTAATTATTTCACTCACTAATATTGCATGTGCTCATGTCAAATTTAAAAAATGGAACAGCTCAGGTTATCTCATTTTATATTGAGACATTAGCAGAAAAGCAGAGAAGGAAGCTGAAGATGAAACTTATAGAAGCAATGGCAGTGAAAAGAACTCAAGAAAATGACCGTTTTACATAGTCACATAGGTGAGATGCAGGACACTGCAAAGAGTAGTAAAAATATTTTGTAGTCTCTAAAAGCAGAGGGAAAAAAAAAAAGATGACTTCCACAAATCAGCAGCATCACTGCCTCCCTCTCCATTTGTTTTTAATGGTTTTCAATATATGGGTGCTAGAAAATCTATTCTTTTTTACAAAGCTGTTATTCAAATGCAAAATCATTACACCAATGAAGAGTAGACCAAAAAAATTTCATATTATAAAAATATGGTTTCATTGAATAACTTAATAACAAGGTAAAATAACATTTTTGGATTTAAACATTTATCTAATAACTAAACTAAGAAGTAGAGGTAAGAAGGAAGCCATATCCAGATAACAAAATTCCATGACTATAAGGCACAAAATTCTTCTCGTAGGAGAAGGGTACATCATCAGAAAACTATTGAGGCATTTGTGTGTCTGCCAGAAAGAGAACTAAGTATGTTGCACTCAGCTGAACAAGGCCTAATAAAGATGAAATGTGAGCCAAGGAATCAGGAATCAATACCAGATTATCAGAAAAAAAGAGAATGAGACAGGGAACAATGAAAACACAATTGACAATAACAAGTATGTTGATAAACACATGTGACAAGGGACAAAGAAGGACAATGTGTCTCAGTAATGGCATTATAAATTACAAGCATCTGTAAAACCATGTCTGTGATTATAGGAGCATAATCAAGACCAGTCCCTAGCCTAGGACAAGTATGCTCAGATTTAAAAATGTCGAAACATTTCATCATATAATAAAATTTATTTGGATTCCCTCACCACAGAAGCAAGTGTTTATGAAGAATTAAATTGCTAATTTCCAAAAATTGATAAAATTAGATTAGTTATATTATCTTTCTTTAAATAATATGTGGGTCAGGGCAAAGTGATGACAAGTGAAGAACTGCTGCTCTAAATCTGCACAGAAGAACAATCATCTTTCTTCAAATAAAGGTCAAAGCCAAAGGTCAATTTCTGCATTGTCTGTAACCTGTTTTCTCTAGGTGAATGATCACAGATCCTACAAAGTCTTTCTCCCTTCTGATTAAATCCAGGTTAAAGGGTGTAAACAAGAACACTTTCCAATCCAAAGAGCAGTGAATTAATAATTCCTAAAAGATAATTTACTGTGGGTTATTGTAATAAAACAGCTTACTTGTAAACTATGGCAAATGCAAAACTCACATACATCAGTTCCACATATAACTATTTTTCATTTTTTTGATTCCTGATTTTTTACTTAAAAATCAGGAAAACAAAATAGGAAACATGGAAAAATACCATTAATATTATATTCCTGTCATTTCTTATCCATCTAAAAATAAATTCCATCTTTTATTTTGGTAAAATAAAGGGATTTTTCCACTTTAAAGTCTCTAGAGAAAAGCAATTAAAGAAGTCTGTCCAGTGTACCACTAGGGACAGACAAAGTAACTGCTCATAGAACCTATCTTCCTTACAGCATAAAGTGCTTGTTCTCCTAAAACAAAACTTTAAAGGCCTTGTAGAAAAAACTCTTAGCATGAAGGTAGATAAAAAACTGTATTGCAAAACCTTATATTCTCAGATGATTTTAAATCCATATCAGTGACAGTCCAGAAGCAAGATCAACGAAACAGAAAACTGTTCTAGTACAAATTAATTTCATATGTCTATTTACTTTTTGTAGCATCTAGAACATTCTCTGAGATCTGATTTTTTTTTTTGTTGTTATTTGCATTATTACTGCAGTTTCTTGACAATTAAAATCATAAGTCTATATGACATCCAGATGGCAGGAATTTTTTTTAATATAGTGTAGTTCTTCCTTGTTACTCCAGTATGATTAAAGCAAAATTTAAGTGACAATGTAAATGAAATTTAATAGGATTAATAGATGTGGTATTTTGTACATTTTAGGTGTTTTCCTCGGGAATGCATTGAATACAGTCCATTATGTTTATATTTCTCCCTCTTCTGGAATTAATTTTATTTTTTCTTCCTTCTAAAAAGACAAACCGCATTTCTTACAATTTGCACAGTATTATTAGAGAAAATAATAGCTTTTCTGAAGAAAGGGAATGAAAGAAAAAAACAAGTGTCTACAAAAAAAAAACAAATAAACGAACCCAAAATTTTGTCTTCTTGATGAGCCCGAAAGAACACCTTTCTTCACTTTTATCAATCCCCCCTTTATGTCCATGATTATATTTCTTTCTTCTTCTCTTTTCTCAATAGTAGATTAGTATTATACTAATATACTAATACAGTACTAGTTTTACACTGTAGTGGGATGCAAAAGGCACTGAGTGATGCAACTTTTATTTTGCTTCATACATCAGGTTTTTTGCCTCAAAATTTATTTGTCATGTAAAATTTTTCCCATCTCATTCTCAAAATAGCCAGCTTTTGGGCTGAACATTGGTCCTATGTGAGACCATTCGGTAGACACAGGTTAAATGCCATTGTTCAGAAAATCCCTGAACCACTCCCAGGGATAATGTACCCCTGTTATCTGTGGCTGCTTTTTCCATGCAGCAATTCCCCTTTTACTTCCTCATACAATCTGGGCCTAGAAATTTTCCTTTTCTGCCTACACTAACCACTTTACATTATTTGCTATATGGAAAGCATATCTCATTGAGATTTTATATGAGAAATGCTTTGGGAGTACAAGGCTCCACCTTTTTCACAAGGACCTAGCACGTGTAGTGCTTCAAAGTGAGGAAGTAGTTGCTTCCATTCAAAGTATGATGGAAGGAATCCTAAAACAGTACCTGGGGAAGTGAGCTTACATTGGGTGCCCTTGGCAGAAATACAGGCAAAAAGTTAAACTTAAAGATACCAAAATAAAAATAAGAAGGAATATTCCTTTGTGAAGACAGAGAGGGCAGAGAACTCACTGCAAATCTAAGACAGCTTGGTTTCTGATTTCCATTTCCTTGGCATTATTCAGAATTCTGTGAGGAAGTAATGGACTGAAAAGAGAAGGAAGGGATAGAAAACTTTCTCTTTACATTTAACTTTGTTGAGTGACAGAAAAGAGGAGCCTCTCCATCATGATGCCTGCTGGAAATAAAGTGTTTTCACACTCTGCCTTCAAATCTCTCCAGGTAATAATATAGTATTTTCTAATAAAAATGTTTCTGAAGGAATGATTTTTCTTTACTTTATAACTTCAATTTTGGAAAAGTGGGTTCAAAATTTTGCAGATTCTAAATCTTAAGCTTCCTAGGATATCTGTTAATAACTAGGGTGTCCAGAAAAGAAAATAGTAGACAGTTGTGAACCTGTAACAAAGCTTCTGTAAAAAACAAACTACTCATAAGCTTTGCATCTGTTTATTAATCTAAACATCTGTATAAATTTAATTACAATATGATGATTTACTTTGTTGGCACAATATGTTATAGTAACTCTAGAGACATTTTCTGGAGGAGAAAGTGACTTGCAAATGAGTACAATCCTCTTGCAATGCTTGAAATACTTTCACATAGAGAATTTTAAAGCACACAAAGGTCTGTATTTTCATTTGTACTGGTGATATTGTCATGTTTTCAGAGAAAAGTGCATCCTGTAATCAAGACGAATTGTGCACATAAATGATGAAATTGATCTCAATGTTTTTTAAAGCTTCCCAATATTTTAACTTATAGTTGCAACAAATTTTATTATCATATATATTTTCATACTCAGTGAGTCATAATTATTGGCAAAAGATGGTAATTTTAGTACAATTTATGATTTTCAAAAGTAAATTGAATGGATAATCAAGTTAAATATGCAGTAAAGAACATAAATTGATGCCAATACATGTCTAATTTTTATTTTGCTTTTTTTCCTTCATTTTTTTCCTTCAATATTTAATTCATTTTGTACTGTTTTTTTTTTCTTGTCCTGTGCCTTCTTATGCTAACATTTGACTTTAAAAGTTAACACCAAACCGACACTGAATTAAAACTGAATGCTGTCAACAAATTGTCTTTGTCAAGTAGTTGTCTGAATAACTATGTAAAAATCTCAACTACCTCTTTGATGAGTACTGCATGTAAATAATTCAACATAGCCTTAATCCTTGAAACTATAAAGAGACATGAGAAAGAGAAAACATAGTCTGGTTCAAAAACAAGCTAAGGGCAATATTATTGCATTCCTAAAGGGATAATATGATGTTGATGAACCTTAAACATGCTAGCAAGTGCTGAAAGCCTCTATATAATTTAGAGGGCTCTTATAGGACTGTGTTATTTTATCTGAACTGAATAAATACGTTTCTGCTATTCTGACACTACATAGATATGTCAAGGACTTTTAAGGATCATCAAGTATTGGAAATAAAAAATTTTCAATTCAGGAGTGTGTTCTGAAATCCATCAACATAGGAAAAGTGTTGAAAGATGACTTTTTTGTCCACCATATACACAATAATACTAAAAAATTACCCAGGAACTGTTTAATTCAATAAAGACTAAATAAACAGGGGAAAGAGGAATCAAATGTTAGTTATATTTATTTTCATGCAATTCATAGAGGTCATTCAGATCACTCCCACAGGACACACCAAATTATATGAAGTCCTAGAATTCGCCTGAAGGAGGAGAGAGAAGTAGCTTCTGCTAGTGTTTCTAATTATAATTAATTTCATTTTTTTAGAAAAGATACTATTGTATTATCTAATTAAAAGTTCCTTTTGTATTGTATTTTTTAAACCACAGAAACCGCTGATAAAACAGAAGGGATAATGGCCGTTGTCCACATGTCTTAAAAAATAATGATTTGTGAAAATAAATACTTTGATGTTGTTTAATTCTATCTCTGGCCCTTATTTATCAGCTTTAACATGCAGAAATGCTTTAATTTATTATCTTTCTCCTGATCATCATGTTTACAGTGCTCCCCTGTCATCTCACAGGAGGAAAAGTTATACCTTACATGATCTTAATATCATTCTACCTTTACATTACTGATTGCCAGATGAATTTTCACAATATGTAATTCAATAGCCCTGCGGTGTCATTTGAAGACGTCTTGCAAGTCTAATGGAACTGGAACAGAGCGAAAAGAAGAAATGTTCAATAAAACTACCTCAATATCCCTTCTCTAATCTAGGGTTAATAGTACATCTTTAAGAGCAGTACAAAAGAGCCAACCTTTTCCTCTTAAATATGCAATCACAGAATCATAGAAATAATCAGGTGGTGAAGAACTCTAGTGTATTATCTGGTACAAGCTCTCTGCTCAAGCAGGGCTGTCCCAGACCACTTTGCACAGGATTGCATCCAGATGGTTCTTGAGTATCTCCAGTGAGGGAAGACTCCACAACCTCTCTGGGTAATCTGCTCTAGTGCTTGGTCACCTCCTCAGTAAAGAAGTTCTTTGTCACACTCACATGGAACTTCCTTTGCATCAGTTTCTGCACATTGCCTTGTGTCCTATTGCTTGTCTTCACTAAGAACCTGGCTCCATGTTCTTGGCACTGTTCCTTCAGATACTTATACACATTAATGTGTTCCCCTGTCATCTCTTCTAAAGGCTGAACAGGCCCAACTTTAACAGGATTAGTGCATATTAACTAATATTCAGCTAACCTACAATCTTGAACACACAGACAAATAATGAACAAACATGATGAGCAAACCTGGCTTTACATATAAATATCTTTTCATCAGGTTAATTTTTGTTATGAAGTAAGATGAAGAAAAAAATAAACCCAAACAGTAAACCCGGTTTAACTGTTTAGAAGGTACATATCTCACAGACTCATAGAGCAGTCAAGGTTTGAAGAGACCTTCAAGATCATCAGGTTCAACTGTCAATCCAGCACTGACTCTATAACCCTATACCCACTATAACACATCACCCAGCAGCAGACCTAGACCCCTCTTAAACACCTCCAAGGATGGTGCAACGGTGACTCCATCACCTCCCTGGGCAACCTATTCCAATGCCTACCCCTCACAAATCACAATTGTGATTTTTTTTTAAATATGTAATCTGAATCTCCCCTGTATCAGTTTAGGGCCATTTCTTCTGGTCCTCTCACTGCAGACATGATAAAGAGACCAATACCCACTTCATTACAACATTGCAACCTTCTTCCAGGTACTTCTAGAGAGTGATGAGATTCCCCCTGAGTCTCCTCTTCTTGAGACTAAACAAACCCATCTCTCAGCTGCTCCTTCTAAGACAATTTCTCTAGACCTCTCCTGAGCCCTATTGCTCTTTGTTGGACACACTCCAATGCCTCAATGTCCTTTGTAAAGTGAAGGAGCCAGAATCAAACAGAGTACGTGAGATGCAGCCTCACCAATGCCAAGTACAGGGGGATGATCACTCCCCTAGTCCTCCTGTCTACACTGTTCTTGATACAGGCCAAGATGCCACTGACCTTTATGGCCACCTGGCCACACTGCTGGGTTATATTGAGCTGTCAACCAGCACCCCAAGTCCCTTTCTGCTGAACAACTCTCAAGCCACTCCTCCCCTAGCCTGTAGCATTTCATGGAGTTGCTGTGACCCAAGTGTGGGGCCCAGCACTTTGCCTTATGGAACCTCCTGCATTTGCCAGTTGTCCTTAGCCTATTGATCAAGTTTGACCAGGTGAGGTCTGCAGAGCCTTCCTACCCTCAAGCAGACCAACATTCTAACCCAGTTTATTGTCTGCAAATTTGCTGAGTGTGCACTTGATCCCCATGTCTAGATCATCAATGCAGACAAAAAACACGACCAGCCCCAAAACAGCCCTGGGAAGCACCACTAGTTTCCAGTGGTCAACTAGATTTAGCTCCATTCTCCACAACTCTCTGGGCTTGGACATCCAGCCAGTGTTTTTTAACCATCAAAGAGTCCACCCATGCAGATTTTCTAACAGGGAAATGGTGTCAAATGCTTTACTGAAGTCCAGATAGACCACATCCACAACCTTTCCCTCATTTGCCAATCAGGTCACCTTGTCATGGAAGGAGATCAGGTTGGCCAAGCAGGACCAGGCCTTCATAAATCCATTTTGACTGGGCTTGATTCCCTGGTGGTTCTGCGTGTGCCATGTAATGGCACTCAGGATGATCTCTTCTATAACCTTGCTGGGGACCAAGGTTAGGTTGAGAGGCTGTAGTTCCCTGGATCATTCTTCCAACTGATCTCCTTGTAGATGGGCATTGTATTTGCTAATTTCCAGTCAGCTGGAACTTCTCCAGTTAATCAGGGGTACTGGTAATGATCTCCTGCAAATGTCTTTTTATTTACATTGAAGATAGCTCTTTATAGGAAAAGACTCCTAAGTATGTTATGTCAAATATCACTAATGACTTATTTCATAGAGTCTAAGCCCCAGTATGCTTATTTCTGTGAACCTATTAGACAGAAAAATTGTAACTACAGGCATAAAATCAATACAGAGATACAAAAATTGCAGTGATTTTACTCAGGTATGTCACAGAAGATTCTTTGAGGTTTTTTTTTGTAATTAAATTAGCTGATATTTACTTGCAATGACCCTGCATTTTGACTTTTAATTAATATTTATTATGTTATATGATAAATGCCATGGAAAAAATCCAGCTACTTTTCAGTTCACTTTCTCGAAAATTCTGAAATTTTCAAGGTTCATTCGAAAACAAATTAAATTAAAATATCAAATGTCAAACCTGCTAATGGCTCTTGCACTCTACCTTTATACAATAAATTAAAAGGAATAAAAGCAGCAAAGACTGAAGATCTACTAATAGAAATGCAGTGTTCAGCACAAGTGTTCAAAGAACTTTCATCAGGATGTCTGTGAATAGGTGGTTCTAAATAGCATAGATATAAAATTTTAATTGCATCTGAAAGTCACAAACAACATATTTATATTAGTGAAGAAAAATATATGTTCAGATGCATAATTCACTCATTTAATTGCCTATATTTCCATTTAGACATATATTTATTTAAAATATTTCCACTGTCCCAGTGATTATATTACCAAACCTATGCTTATTGCCTTCCAGTATGATACACAGTTTTTGGTATAGTCTCCTGAGGGGACAAGAAAGATGGCTTTGATGTCAGCTTCAGTGATTCCTCAGTATCAAAGGCAAGAAAAATTAATGATAACAGTGAAAGAAACTGTAAAAAACAGTCTAAAGACCTGAATTTCACATTCTCTAAGCATATGCCTTACAGGATTGCCTCTCTGAATATCACTGCTAGTTAAAAAGTAACTTGATAGTTTACTTCTTTTATGTAGCAAGAAATATACCCTTTTATGCTGGCTCTGTTGCTAATGGGTAACCTTTGAGCAATTGAGAAGATATTCACAGTTTGTGATTTCCAATTTAGCTTGATGAAATGCTTAGAAGAAGAGTGCTAGGAATTAAAGATTTAGGGGAAAAATTACCTAGTAAGTTTTCATCTTTTTTGAGTTGCAAACTGTTTCAGCTTTTGCTCCAAAGAATTTATGCAAGTGGATGGAGTGAATGGGTTCCAAAGTGAAAAAGTCATTACGAGTTTCTTCCTGGTATAAGCATATAATTGTTATACAGCAGACATTATAAAAAAAAAAAAATAAACCAAACCAAAACAAAACAAAACAAAAAAAAAACAAACCAAACAATAAACATCAAAAAAAAAAACAAAACACCCACACTAACTTATGTGGACTAAGTGGTAAAAAAAACCAAAAAAAAACCAACCAAAAACCAAACCAAAAACATAAAAGAAAAACCAAACCAAAACTAATTTGTTCATAGAAAAGGACTAGTGAAGACAATTTCAAACACATCAAAAGTTCTGGAAAGTATCAATCAATATCTGTATTTCTGGGGAAAAAAAACAACAATCATGTTAGATGTTATTAAAATTGTAGTAGTTAATACAAGGAAAGCTAAGTGCTGTGTGTTTCTGTAACTTTTGGAGTTTGCTAATACAAGCGAGAGATTTTGCCTTGTGGGAAATAGCCCACAGTGATCTGTTAGAAGGAAGTTGCCACACCCGAAAGACAGGATGTCATCCAGAGGGACCTGGACAACCTCAATAAACCCAGAAAAACAACTGGGCTGCATCAAAACAGTGTGGCCAGCACAGTGTGGGTAAACTGATTCTGCCCCTTTGCTCTGGTGAGACCCACCTGCAGTGCTGCATCCAGCTCTGGGGCCCCCAGCAAAGGAAGGCCATCAACCTTTTGGAGCAAGTCCAGAGAAGGCCGCCAACATGGTCACAGTGATGGAGCACTGCTCCCATTAAAAAAAAAAAAAAAAAAATCTGAGTTTGTTCATCCTGGAAAAGAGGAAGCTTTGGGGTCTCTTTCCAGTGCCTGGAGGGAGCCTACAAGAAAGATGGGGAAAATTTTTTTAAAAAGAGTTGGTAGTAAGAGGACAAGGGAGAACAGCTTCAAAGTGGAAGAGAGTAGGTTTAGATTAGATGTTAGAAAGAAATTCTTTGCTGTGAGGTTGGTGATGCACTGGAACAGTTTGCCCAGAGAGGCTGTGAACACCCCATCCCTGAAGGTCTTCAAGGCCAGGATGGAGCTCTGAGTAACTTGATCTAGTGAAACATGTCCCTGTCCAAGGAAAGGGGATTGGAATTAGATGATCTTTATGGTGCTTCCAACCCAGGTCATTCAATGATTCTGCATGATGCTGCGATTCTGTCAAGTTACTTACATAGACTAGTTTAGAATATAGAATTAGCTTAGAATATATAGCACATATAAACACAGCTCCAACCAAAAGGGACAGTTTAAAACACCGCTAACATTTGAAAATTAATAATAGTGCTTTGCTGTTTGGCTGGGTTCCTGACTTTCACAGTCAAACAAAATCTGGGTACACTTTTCAGCCCATCCTGACATGTTATATACCTGTGACGGAGCTTGGTCTTTGTTTGCTTCCAACAGAAACTGTTAACAAGAGTTCATTTCATCTGCTAGTTACCAACAGTTGGCAGTGTTTTAATTGTTTGACATACAGACACATGGGATAATGACATTTCTAATTTAATGGCTTTTTGCCTGCTCTCTGAAAGAACTCTCCAAGTCTTACTGAACACATTAGTATTAAGGCAGCATGTTTGGCATTTATCTTGCTTGATGATGAATAACACAGAAAAGCACTCTCTGTTTTTTTTTTTTTATAAAATCCTACAAAGTCTAATTTGAAAAGAAAGTAAATAAGTAAAAGAGGTTTCAAAGAGAAGTAAACTAAATATGAAGAAAGATCCAGAAACTGCCTTTGGAAGTCTTTGAAGATAAGTACTATTATTGTCCTGAAAAGTGTAAGAAACAACAGAGAAGCTTTTATAATCTCATTTAATTATAAATTTGTCAAGACAGTAATGTAGAATGGGGCCTGTAATCTCTTAATTCATTTAACTCAGAGTTCCATCCACTACAAATATATTGAAAAAAATAGATATGCTAACAGTACTGTGTCAGCAAATGGTAGACAATATTAATTCTAACCATAGAACTGTAGACACAAGTCTGTTCTTGCATGCAAAAATGTGCTGTCAGATAGTACACAGAATGTCAGGAGCACAGAATAACTCATGTTGGAAAAGAGCTCCAGAGATCAACCAGTCCAGCTACTCCCTTGCACAGTCATATCAAAAATATTCTGATCAGAAGAGTCAGAAACAGATCCAGGACAGAAACAACATTGTTTCTCTCAGAACCTGTTACAGTGTTTATCCTCCATCAAGGCAGAGTGAAACAATGCTTCTATCTTATCTGGATTTCCTGTGTTCAAGTTTGTTGTACCTGTTGTGTTCTGTCCACTCACTCTGCACTTTCAAACTGACTGTGTATCCTCTGACCAGGTGTTTACAGACAACAGTAAAATTTCCTGCTCACCTTCTCTTCCTCTGTTGAGCAGAACATTTGCCTCAGCCATTCTACTTCAATCCTATGCTCAGATCCCCAGACATTCACGTGGGCCTCTGCTATACTCACTCCAATATATCTATCTTTCCTTTTTGGTGCTGGGTAGCCACAACACCCCATTTAACTGCACAACTTCCAAAGACAGGAGAACAATCATTTCTCTGGACTTTCTGCATATAAGCCTTTGTTAAAAATCTTAAGATATGATTTGCTATCTATTTTGCAAGGACACATTTCTACTGGGAGGTCTTTGAAGAAGACAATCTACTCACAAAATGGAAAATTTAAGGGGCCACTTTTTTATATATGTTGTATACAAAAAGCTCACTTAAAATTTGTATCCCTTCTCATTAAAACCTGTGTAATATGAACTTAAGCAAGTAACAATTAAACAGCGTTAATTGAACAAGATCAAATTCCTAAGAAGGTATGATGGCTATTCTTCCTGTCATTGATGTCAAACTGATTCTCTGAATACTAGAAATATAAATGAGAGCTAAGAATTCAATAGGGAATCACTATAGAATGATACGAAAAGTACATTTAAACATAAAGGAATAATTTTTGCAGCTTGTCCAGTATCTGTAGCATTAACAAAATAATAATATTTGTACCCAGGGAGAAAGTGAGCACTGAACTTCTTTAAAGTTGAGAATCTTCCTGTGTATTTCAGTGGAAAGAGTTCTGTTCACACAACTGGAGCTCATCTCCTCACCAAAGATGAATCCCATGGACACAGATCAGCTATTCATTTTGTAGTTTCCAAACAGATGTGATACACAAAATTATTAAAATGTTAATATTTTTATCACTTCATGCACTGTCTCTTTTACATTACCACAAAAGGCATCAGCATTTTATGAGTTCTTTTGCAAGCTATAGTGATCCTCTTTTCAAAACAAAACAAGTACTTTTCTTAAACTGGTTCACAGTCAGTACTGTTAGAAGCCTTTTTATGTTAGATGAAAAATATTGAAAAAAGATTAGGACTTTTCTCTGAAGCTGAACTGATCCAGAGGGACTAGTTTTAATGTAGTAAATAATGATTTTTTTGCAAAGGTAGGTGGGCTCCACCATGTGAATGTTTTGATCCAGTCTTTCTTAAAAAAGTCCTGCTGCTCTGTGTATTTCTAGGGAATAACCATATAGAGTTAATTTGTTGAATAAATAACAAGTTTGTAGGTTCTATTGGTGAAATTATTGTTTATTCTAAATAAGGGAAAAGAATACAAATAGGAACATAAATTTTTCATTTCCAAATGTATGGATCATCCATATCTTATCAGAGTGGTTTAACCATGTGTTCTTCTACCTTAAAATAAAATTGCTACTGCTGTATCATAGACTTTACACTGAAAAAAAAAAGTAAATGGAAACATTTCCCTGTAGTCTTACATCTTTCTAGTATTTTATTTGTTTTATCTCATTTTTTGAATGTCCTAAGTCAATGTTTAAAGTCTTTATGAGGTTTTGAAAGCACCAGCAGTCACAGCCCATAGCAACATCTTACTATAAGCTTGGTAACAGAACAAAATTCAGGATTCGATTATATTCAAGGCCTTTCAACTTAAATGCAGATAAAGAGTGAAAATTAACAAAAAATACATAACTTGTAATCAGTAGACATCAATCTGATAGACTTTAAAGATAATTTAAATATGAGACAAAAGGAACACAGAGTCATTGCTGTAAGTGGACAGAAGTCATTTGATGAGAGATAGGATTGGAAAATTCTGCTTTGCTGCAGGACACAAGTAGGAAAAATTTGCATCTGGCATTGTCAAAGATGTTAGAATGTGACAGAACATTTCTGAAAAAACATGTGAAGAGTTAGGAAAGGCTTTGCCTTTGTTACCTTATGAGGAAGCACCCCTGAGCCTTTGGTCAAAACTGACGTCTCACACAGAGAACAAGCTTGGTTTTCAGGCTTTCTTAATAGACTGTACTGATCTGTTAGAAAAAGTAGTTGGGAAAAAAAGTAGGTAACATGTAAAGCATGGAAAAGTAACAGAAGTTTTCCTCCATTCATACTGAGTAAGGTCTCTTAGGTAGATACTCTGGAGATGTCACAGGACAGGCTGGAGATGTCCTGCAGAGAGAGGATAGGTTAGGGACAATGGCATACACCAGCAAAATAACATGTGATCATTTAATCTGATTTATATCTTCTATTTTGCTGTTTACTGATGCTACTCACTTGAACTTGTCACTCGAGGCAAATTTTCATGATACAAGAAGTTCTTTTAAGGTCTGAAAACCTCCCTTGTCTTACATTTCCCTACTTCAACAAGATGCTATATATTGAAAACATGATACTACCTGTCCTTAACAACTTGAAGTTGTGAGCAATGTTATTGGAAAATAAATTATCTGCAGTACAAAGAATGATTCCCACCATAACTTCTGTCGTGTACTTCAAGATTTTCCCCCATCCTTACAGTAACATTCATTTAAATCCATTTAAAATGTGTCATGTTATACTGAATTTAAGAAAATAGGGTTTAGATAAGACTGTTTATGGCAGTATACTAAGATTTTTAGAACATCATGTATATATGGCAGAAGGAATAATAACAATGTCAATGCTGAGGACTTTGCATAACAACTTCCGGCAGCCATGTCTGTTATCAAAGGTAAAAATCCAAGTCAAGGACTAGTAAGTAATTTATGACTGCAATTCAGCTCTATTCTAAGAAAAAAGAAAGCCCTTGACATGGACTTCTCATTTATATATTATCTAAAAATGAATTAATATTTCATATGAAATATAAATTGTCAACTCAATATTAAATATTCCATAATATTTGCTATATAATTATAACTATATAATGTTTTTATTATTTCATGCCTTTATTTATGAAACACAAAGTCTGCACCTGAATACTACAATATTTTCTCATGTAAGAATGCTACAAGGAACATATTAATTTGAAAGAATATTCTGTCCTTGATAGCAGGCTACAATCTTGTCCAATATTCTTTGTTTGTTCAGTTAGAGAATATTTAAAATTATTTTTTAGGAGAAGATATACTGAGAAATACCTGGAAAACAAGATATTTTGCACAAGTTTCTCAACAAGACATCTTAAGGACAACAAGATGACTATGAATAAAGAGGCAAAAGAGTTACAAAAATTAATGTTTAAATTTTTTCTTATTCATAAAAGGTGACAGGAGCATATTATGCTACTAGGTGAAGTTTCATGCTTTTATTGTACAATTTGATTTATTAGAGAACCATATAAGAAATTGAAATAAGTGACAGAGTATGTTTTTACTGTTTCCTCTGCATACACAGATCAAAGAAAACTGGATAGATATTTGTTGTATTTGGCATCTTATTAAAAACTCTGAATATTTACATTATTTAATTAACTTCTGAGTCCTGGCAGTGTTTTAACCACCAAAATTAGCAATTTATATCTCCAAGTAAATGAAAGCTATAACTGAAAAATAAATAGAAAAATATAGAAATGGCACTAATAAATAAATAGATGAAAATGTTAGAGAGCAATGTCAATTAAATCACTCCAGTTTATGTTTTGTCAGCATGCCAAATTTCAGATGCATATGATAGTAATAAAATTCTATCAGACAGCTTTCAAACCAGTCAAAAAAGGAACACCTGGGTTTTGCTTTTCTGGCAATTAAAAGTATTGAACTGTAAAAAGTTTCCATTTATCAAAATAAAGTTATACAAAGAAATATTTCATGTACAGAAGTAAAATTCAGTATTATTCTTTTTAAGAAACCATCTGAAGTCAAATAAGGATAATTTCTGAGTTTATTTCAAATGTTTTTGTTATTCTAATGTAAACCAATAATATGTTGAGGAAAAGATAGCTCAATGAACAAGAATGCAAAAATCACTGTCAGTTTCCTTTTATTTTTAAGAAGCCATAACTTTCCAAAGAGTTTCACAGACAGAAAAAAGCTGAGATTCCTGATCTGGAGAATATTGAATAATTTTTTCATCTTTATATAGGAATCATTGGTCAGAGAAAAGACTGGAAGAAAATGTTTTATAAAAGTGAAATGTTGAGTTAACCGTGATGGCATGGGCACATCTATTAATTATTTTGTGGTTTTCTTGTTTTTATTATATCTTGTATTCCAGAGTGAGCTTTAGGGCAATTGTCATTTTTATTAAGAAAATACCCGTGAGGAAGTTTATTTTAAATTGCTCTCATCAAATATGGGTTTATACTTTGAAGTTTTTATCACAGTTTTCAGTCTTGTAAAGTTCAGGTCTCTAAGGATGTCAAAAAGATTCATAGGCAGGAACTGGATTCTGTAAGTATTTATGCATATCTTTGTAGTCCTTCAGGAAGGCAACTAAAGTAATATGCCATTGGATTATTTTGTAAACTTAATGTTGTGGGATGGAGAGTGACAGAAAGAAAACCTTTACTTGAAAATTATTTAGTGAGTTTTTAAGACAGATTAATTTTTACCAATTATAAAATTTATAAATGCAAACTGTAAGAATGAACAGAATCTTTGCTCCAATATAATCTCAAAGTATATTTTTATATAATTTTCCGCCCTGTTACATTATTCCTTCATGTGAGGTCAATGCAATTTGCAATTATATCAACAGCAAAACATCTTCCTGAGTTTGCATCTGGAGGGCTGGTATCACTAGCACTGGCAGGGGACTTAGCCACAACTCCTTAGTGATGGACAATTTCATCTTCTTTATTCATCCTTTGTTCTGTTAGGAAAAGGCACCATGTGACATACCTTCACCTTCACTTTTAGCATGCAACATCAAATATACTATATAACTCAGGTCAGTAGGAGCTGAAATGTTGGTCTTACTAAGGGTATCACTTTTTTCCCTTCAAGTAAGAAGTTACAGAAATTTAACTTCATTTAAATGCAGATGATATGCCATTCATACTCTTCTAAACAAAGGATGTTTTCATTAGTTGGAAAGACAGAACTGGGGGAGTGGGGAAATTTTTAACAGATTTCACCCAATCCTTCTTGAGTGTTTAAACAGTGCATATTAAAATATTTGTCAGTCTGGATGTATTAGAGAGCATAAATGCCTGAGAACAGCAGTTTGGCAAAATCTTCTTACAATTTCTGACTCTATTGCTCTAATGCAGTTATTACTAAAATGTCATTATTCAGATGCAGGATTATAGCAAGTGACTGTAACAGGAGCAAAAGACAAAAAATACCAAGGAACAAACTTTGCACAGTTAGAAATTACCCTTTGTGGTCAGCACCTTACCTATTCATTTAATCATCAACTTTTATGTTTTTTTTTAAACAAGAAACATTTATACTGATCTGTAATGACTTCTTTGATTAATTCCATAAAGAACAACACACCTAAGTAGATGGACATTAGGAAGCAAAACTTAAAAAATGCAGGAAACTATACATGCAATCTTGAGGAGGAATGAAAAGCTTTATTCCAGCAGAAAATTCATAATTAACAAACTAAGATAACAATGATAGAATGGGCAAAATAAAAGTATTGAGGAATAAGAAGTATTTATTCCTTTTCTTTCCTTTTTTTTCTCCAGACATAAATGAATTTCTATTTAGCGAGAAAATACAATCTCACCTATGTTTTTAATTTACAGATTATAGAAGAAATTTGGGGTTAAATCTACATCTTCAGTTTGGTAAGTCACATTTTTTTCTGTGTGCATTTAACATGTAAGGAAGAAAATACCAATAGTTTTTGTCCCCTCAAGTTCAGTGAAGATTCTCTTCAAGGTTTCCTTTGAAATACATTCTTTTGGGAACATAACACTGAAGTGCATCACTTATTGTTTCTAAGAAGCCCGAGTCTCTGACTGAAGTACTAAATGTTTTACCTTGGGAGGAATATAAATTGTCTTGACATTTGACTATATTATGTTCTTTTACAGATGAATGAACTATTATAACATCTTCCACTTAGTAAATGACAAGTTGACATTTTCTTTTAGGTAACTACAAACACATATTTTCTAATAATTATTTATGTATAGAACTGTTTGTTTTTCAAGTCTTTTTCTTTTTTTTTTTTTTTAATTACCATCTTAGACAGTTCACTTAGAAAGAATTAACTTTTGTGAATTACTCCCCCTGGAACTTGTAAGACTAAAGCAAAGTAATCCAGTAAAATTTTTCCTCATTTGAGTCCTGATAAAGAAGTATGCAAGGCAGTAAGTAGAAATTGTTTACTTAACATATTGAGACATACAGTGAGAGGTATTCCTGAACACTCAAAGGAAGCTTAAAAGTCTTGAATATTTTTTTCTTTCCCTTTCAAAATATTTATTGTCTTTTCAATTTCTAGGCAAGGTTTCTGTTAAAGCTTTATCTACATAAAGCTGTCAGCAAGAAACTTGCTTAAGTCTTTGATTCTATCTTTAAATTCCATGCATAAGATGTTTCCAAATGTTGCAGTAAGGCAGCACATACCATTATCAGTCACTATTCATAGTTTCTGCAGCATCTGCGCACAGCAAACTTAAAAAAGATGAAGATATAGCCTTAATTCTGACTGGGCTAACTCACTGTCTAAAGGTCAAACCTTAGGTCTTTTCAAAAATAGTTGTATTTCAACAGCTTCTATTACTGGGTTTCTGGAGCAGAACATCAAAAATCAATTACCTCCAAAAAGTCACATACATAGATAGCATTGTATCACTGAGCTTCTTTTTATTTTTTGACATATCCAGTTATAGGAACAAGCCAAATGTAATCTGGCTGCATCTGGACACTTGAGAGCATCCAAGAATATACTGATATTCATTGCCTATTCTGGTTTGTCCTCCAATGCTCCATGCTTTCTCCATGTTCCTCTCACACCTCCTTTCCCTCAGCCATTGCTGTTATCTTTTTTAGTCATACTCTCATTGATCTCAAATTCTTTTGTATATAGCCTCTCCTGAAATTTACGTCATACCAACCATTTTGTTCTTCTTTGCTGTACTGTTTCAGGCCAGGACAGAGTTAATTTTTGCAGTATCGAGGAAGGGGCATGGCTAGGATGCTGATTCCATACCACTTCACATAATTTCCAGGCTGTGGGGGAAAAGGGACTATCTCCTGGGGTGAAGAGGCTCTTTTGTGTAGAGGAAACATGGCAGAGGGATCTCTCCAGTATTTTCTATAGTCCAGGAGTTTCTTGTAACCTCTGTTATTAATACTGTTGCTGTTACTGTTCATTTTCTCATTTCATAGCTATTTCCAGTAATTTTTTCTTGTCTGAACTTGTGATCTTTTCCTTTTGTGCCTCCAGTACTCCTCTTCAGCCCCCAGCAACTGGAGACAGAGAAGCAAAATGAGGGAGTGAGGGAGCGACTCATGGTTTGGACAATATAAGTGGGGTATTGAATTGAGGAGTACTATTTCTAAACCACAACACTTGGCAAATCACAGATTAAAACCTTTATAGAAAAAGAAGAAGAGAGGAGCAATGCCTGTAAGTTATAATTCTAGGTTTGTCAGCCAGGAAATATGGCAAAAACTGAGCATTTACAACCAGCATAAGTATAATACATAACAAAAATCAACACTGGTAAACCTAAAGAGGTTATATGAATTTATTTTCTTAGTCCTGGGAGGTAAGTATAACCCTTGTTACTTCATTCTTTTACCTCATTATGTAGGTTTTTTTAATGCCAGAAAATCCTAATAAAGTATGGGCTGTGATCAATAAAATTCAGTTTCATTTTAAAAACAATACATTTCCAACCAAATATGTCTTATAGATCCCTGAAAACCCCCATTTAGTTTCATTTAGCATGCTATTTCATGGTCTTTTCTGTAAATCAAATTGTAATTGTGACACTTCAAACCTGCAAGTATCACAAAGTGAAAGTATTGACTTGAAAAGAAGATACTGAATACAAATACCTCTGATATTGCACCATATATATGGATATAATGCTTTTCTTTTGTAAAATTTTAAAAGGAAATAATGTTTAGATAGGTGTGTTAATTTATAAGAAGCAAAGTGTTAAAATTCCTCTTTAATTATTAAAAAAAGTAAAAAAAAACCACAAAAAGAAGAGAGCCAAACTACTTGATTTGATACATTGTTATACATAGAAATTTACTAAGAACAGAAAAATTTTAAAGATATAAAACCCGAAAGATGAAGAATGAAATTTTCTTAATTTTACCTCTTTTAACATTTTTGCTTTCCCTCAGATTCTTGGCCATAATACATGAGTATGCAAAAACTGCGTTTTACAACATAAGCAGAACACATGAGGAAAGTTATATGTCTGAAACTAGTAGCCTCAGGAAGTTTTTTATATCCTAAGTAAATTGTTCATATGTCATACTTCATGATGAATTGGAATTAACATTCCTCAGGTTTTGGTTTGTTGTTGTTTGGGTTTTTTAAAATTTGTTTGGGTTTTTTTTCTTTGGTTTCTGTGTCTTTTGTCTTCCCTTTTTGCTTTGGACTGGAGGATGGGGGAGCCTAAATTATTTTACACATACGCAGACTCCATCTCTTCAGTGTTCAACATGAAATTAAAACATATTAAACCAAAGACCATATTGCCTCCTTTATGAATTTCTTGGCATTACAATTATTGAAATCAGATGCAAGCTCATGGTATGTAAAAATCAAGCTCGGGATTTCATATACAAAAGCCCTCTGGAGTAAAAGACTTTGGGAGACTGGTGTTTGATATTTTCTCTTTTATCTTTGATTGTAGCTACAGTAATTCTGGCCATATGAGGTCTGCTTTTAATTGAGGTTTTGTATGAATTTTTGTATCCTTTGATGACAGATTTCAAAGATATAATGTAAGATTTTGAGGTGACCAAAAAGGGTCATAAGAAACCTCTTATGAGTAAGATCAATGTCTTAGACAGCAATGTAAGAGCACAACTAATTCTTCAGCTGAGATTCTGGCAAAAAAAGGCACTGAGACGGCAGTAACATAAAATTGTAGCTGTGATTGAAGGTGGTGACAAAATCCCCTTTTCTTATAATGAGAAGTAGGTTCCCTTCATGTTATGTTATAGCCTTTTATTTGGTGATCAAAGTGATTGGTTTCATTGGGTTTTGTGTTTGGGATTTATTTTATTTTATTTTGTTTTGCAATTAATTTCCTCCTTACTTTTGGTATACGCTTGGCATTCTACTATATTGCAGAATTTATTTCCTGTACCGATCATGGACTATTTCTTGCTTATAACACAATCTTATCTCAATATTTCATTCCTACCAATCTCATTTCTGGTTCCTAGGCAGGATACTGCAGATAAACCAGGCTTTCAATTTTCTTGCCATAAGGACTAAAATATAAATTTTAAAAATTAATTATTTAAACTGAGGCAGTGAAAATGTAGTGGTTTGGGCATCACATAATAAATTAAAGACAAAATGGGACTGAAGTCTCATAACCAAATAAAAACTGTGTATGTTACATGGGGTAACTATTTTATTTTTGATATAGAGGCTAGGAGAGAGTGTATACAAGTTCTGCTACTTTAGTAGAACACAGAAGCTATCTGTTTCTCCACACAAGCACACTGCTTACCAGCTTGTAGCATGGGCAAGGAAATCTCACCTCTGCCGGTGCACTGACACTATCCAGGACGATATTCAGTCTACTGTGTTTCATTGTCCTGAATTGCTCAATAGCTTTTCTGTGTTTACAATAAAAAGGTTTCAGTCAGCCTCTTTGAAAGTAATGTAAGAGAAGCACAATTATAGAGATTCAAGTATTACTTGCCAAAGTGAGTTGCACAGGACTTGTACAGTTCATGGGAACTGAAGAATAAATTTTAACCATCTCTCTAAATCCATGTTTTTCTGATGGTGTACAAGGGGCTTTGAACTGCAATGGCTGACAATTCAGACTTCAGACAGGTTTGTAAGTTCAGAGGTAAGCATCACAGATTCTGTTGCTTCAGCTAAGACTATAAAATAAACCCTTTTTTCCCCCCTGGAAAATCACATAAATGTGATTGTAGTTCTGTTGGTCTCAGTGGTCGGTCGCCTTCCCTGCACTTAATGAGAGTGGCTGTGTAAGTGACAAATAATGAAAACCAGGCTGTCAAATAAGACTTTGTGGAACCTCTGTGTGTATGCACAAACAGACTCATAGTATTTTTCATAGTGGGAAAGACTTTCAGATCACTGAGTCCAAATCTTACCCCACCACTGACCGTTCCACCACTAAACCCTATGTGCTATATCTTTACATCTTTCAAATACCTCAGGGATGATGAATCCACCATCATCTGCCCCGGACAGTTACTTCCAGTGTTTGAAATCCCTTTGTTGAATAAATTTTTCCTAATATCCAGTCTAAACTGCTGGTACGCCTTGAGGCCATGGGCCTTGAGGCCATTTACTCTTATCACTTTTTACTTGAGAGAAGTGACTGACCCCCACCTCACTACAGCCTCCTTTCAGGTAGTTGTAGGGAGCAATAGGGTTCCCCCCTCAGGCTGCTTTTTTCTAGGCTAAACAACCCCATCTCCCTCAGCTGCTCCTTTTGGGCCTTTCATATAAATTGTGGTCAATGACTCTATGTCCAGGCAGAGTCTAGTGACAAGTGATGTCCCTTAGAGTGCCCATCTCGTAACTGGTACTCTATATTATGGCTCTCAGTGACACAGACAACAGGATTGAATGCACCCTTGTAACAGACTGAGATGATAATTGTTAATAACTCAATTGACCATTTGCAAAAACAGCAGGTGCTTTGCTGACAGTGTGCAAGGGAGCAGTCCAGGTGCAGAGGGGGTAATAACGAGAGGATGACCATGACAAATCAGCCTTTGTTTAGGAACAAACTGGGATTTGACCCAGATAAGGAAAGAGTCCAATAAGTAATGGAGAAGATCTGTGGATAGCCATTCAGTGTCATTTCACTCTAATCCACCCTAAGGGATCTATTAACAAGAACCTGAGTTGCCCTTGTCTTTAGAGGCAGGATGTAAAAACCCTCAGCAAGGGTTTGCAGATGACATAAAGCTGAGAGGAGCAGTTTATATGACAAGACAGGATGACCTCCAGAGGGACAAGAGCTAGGCCCGTGACATCATAAGGAAGTTCCACAAGTCCAAATGCAAGGTGGTTAAGAGTAACTCAAGGCATGAGTACAGACTAGCAGAAGAACTAATTGAGAAAATCCCTATGGAAATGGGTTCTCATGGATAAAAAAAAAAAACTGGATGTGATCTGGCAATGTGGATTTGCAACCCAGAAAGTCATCCGTGTCCTGGGCTGTATCAGAAAAACCATGACCAGCAGGTTGAGGGGTTGATTCTGTCCCTCGGTTCCGCTCTTCTGAGATCCTATTTGGAGTATTGTGTCTACATCTGGAATCCTCAGTACAGGAAAGACTGCTGCAGTGGGTACAGAGGAGAACCACAAATTGATCAGAGTGATGGAGCACCTCTTCTATGAAATTCATCCTGAAGAGAAGGGTCCGGTGAGACCTCATTGCAGCCTTTCAGTACTTAAACAAGTTTTATGAAAAAAAAGGGAGAATGACTTTTTACACAGGCAGATAGTGGTAAGAGAAGAATGATGACTTTAAGAGGAGGTACTTAGATTGGATGCAAGAAAGAAACTCATTGCTCACAGGGTGGTGAGGCACTGGAACTGGGTGTGCAAGGAAGTCGTGGGTGCCTGATCCCTGGAAGCGTCCACAACCAGACTGGATGGGCCTCTGAGCAACGTAATCTACTGGACAGTGTCCCTGCCCATGGCACGGAGGTTGGAACTAGATGATCATTAAGCTTTCTTTCAAACCAAGTAATTCTATGAATGATGCTCTGATGTTTGTTCTTTACATCCTTCACTAGGTCTGCTGTCCACTGGACACACTCCAGCCACCTCAATGTCTTTGTTGTAGTGAGGGATCAAAAACTGAGCACAGTATTTGAGGTGCAGCCTCACTAGTGTTGAACGCAGGGGAACGATATATACATACAATGATGAAACTCCCTTGTTCCAGCCTCCCAGAAGGATGTATGGAAGGTATGCATGTCTGTCTGGCTATTTTTTGAAGATGAATATACGAACATAAATACAAGGAACGGGCACCAGAAGAAAACTTGAGCAGCAACAAGTGAAAACTTGAGCACCATGAAAAATCCTGCAGTAGTGATTTTGTATACCAGTCACTTTAAACAGCAGAGAACTGATTACTCAGTTTAATGCAGCTGCACTGTGTGTAGTAAGAAAATTCTCATTTTGTTGATTCATCTGTTTCTATCATGAAAGAGCACACTCACCTGTTAATCACATGCATTGATGCCATCCTCAGAGCCATGGCTTTCTACAATTCTTGGATATACTTTGACCCATTCATTTTTACCATTCTCTTCAGTAATTGATTTTGTATGTAACACTGGGTTAGATGCAGACCCTAGAACCAAAGTGCAGTGCAAACATGACAGGATGAAAAAGCCAGAAAAACCTATCAATATATATATAAACCACTGCAGAATAACATCTTTCTGGTTTCACATTAATCATGGCAACACATGAGTCAGAGAATTACTTAAAATAACTTTAAAAAAAAAGAATTTAAGCAGCATATCTATCTATCTATCTATCTATCTATCTATCTATCTATCTATCTATCTATGTTATGGAGCATTGGTTCTAGAGCTGCACATGGCCATATTACAAATATATTAATGATGTTTTAAAACAAATAAATAAGTAGATGCATAGGCAATTCGAGCATTCTAAGTATAATAATCCACTCCCTAGAGTGTATAATTAGAGTCCCTGTGTGTCCCAGTGAGGATCAGGGTCAGGACCAGTCCTTCTAAGGGCAATGGGCAGGTGAGGTTGTGGTGAGTGGTGGCTGAGGCAGCAGATTGGTGTTCACAAGGCATATGGCCAGGCACAGCTGCCACACAATTTAGGCAGATATTAAGGATTATAACCTCAGATCAAATTTAATCCAAGCGATGCATTTGAATTAAATTATAAAGGAAGACTGCAGCTCTACACACTGCATCTTTTATTCTCTTATAAATGAAGGACAGTGCAAAGTCTGTTAGGACAAACTGTTTTCATACTGGCCTACAATACAGCCAGAAAAATCATCTACATTGCACTGAATTTCATGTTGGTACTTGTGTCACTCAGAACACACCAATTCTTTGTAATGATTGCATAAAGACCTGCTGAAGTGCACAATTATAGCTTACAGGATGCCAACATGTTTCATCATTTTTAACACAGAGGGGGCTGGAGTTCATGACTTCTTTTTACGTTTGTTTTTTTTTTTAGTTTTGTCCCCTCTCCTAATAAATCTATAATAGTGTTTTTTCAGTAAGCTGAAAGCACAGCTTTCAATTACTTTTTGTGGCAGAGTGGTCAATGATCCAAAAATGAAAGCATAGGCTTATTGCCAGAAAAAATGAGTTTATTTCAGCATCTTTCAAAATACAGTCATGCAAGAACTCAAAGAAAAATTTAAAATTTAGTTCTCAGCTACTGAAAATTCTCAATCAGAAAAGTTCTGAGGTAAGTCTCAGAAGATAAAATTTCAGTTTCCTGATCTGACAAAATCTGCAACATGGCTTTTGTCAAGATGTGACAGAGAAAACCTACATGATCACTTGGTCTTCCCCTTCTATCAATAGCTTGCAAACACATACAAGGACATTTTTAGAGGTATTAGACTCTTTTAAAAAATATTTTGTTCTTTGAGGGAAGAGAAGGACCCTCATTCTGAGCTCATACAATCACTCGGTGGAAAATAAATGTCATTTCTTGAATTGTATCAATGTAGATAAAAAGGCTCCACTTTACTGATAGAACTATTATCTTCTTTAGGAAATTGGATTGTTTTCTTCTGAGAGAAAAGATATTATTTCCAGTTCTACAAAAAACCCACAAAACTAAGCACACAAACAAACACTTCCTAACTCTCTTTGTGGGTTCTCATTTTACAGGTCAGAACTACAAGGTTTCATTTCTTTCTTTCCACCAGAAAGATCATGTACAGTGATGACCACAGGTATGTTTTATATCTGATAGCCTAAGGTCACATCAAGTCCCCACTTTATTCTTTCCCCTAAGCACTTCAGAGTTCAGATTTGGGTGACATCTCAAATGCCTCGCTAAAAAATTGGTAACAGCGTGCAAGCTGACATTTTCGGGTTATAATGTATCTATATGATGGTTAATTTTCAAGCAATGTTATGTGATAAATAGTTACACTTTGTACTACCATTTTACTCCCACTTCCAAAAAATATATCCCCTAAAGGCTTTTTCAATACTTTTGAGTCATAGCAGGAAAGGGCTGAATGAACAAATTTGTCAACATTGATCAAAGCTGACATTCATGTTACCCTTCAGAGGCCTTCTATGTCGGTTTTCTTCACCCTGCTGCTTCTCATGTGTTTTCATGATTGGTGATAAGATGTTTTGATGTGCATTTTAGATTTATCTTTTGATTCCCTGAGTATGGGAATTTCCAGATGTGAAGCTTGCCAAATTAATTTTTCAGATTAATTTTCTGCAACAGGTAATTTTCTACTCAAGTGCAACATGGATAACTCTGATTATTTTCACAACGTTGCTTATACACTACACCAACTTCAAATTTTTATGCTAATCAATTAATAATTATGAAAATATTTTTCTTTTAGAAAACTTTGAGATAATTTTCAATTAAATAGAAGGAACTCTTTTTGAAGAGCTGTAACTAGACAACAAAGCTGTGAATAACATTTGGTAAATTCTTTCGTCTTGGCAAATGAGGATGTATGTGTCAAATGGCATGGCACAGAATTTTTAAAGTTCTTTCAGTCATATTTTGTACAGTTTTATGCATATTGCATGGAGTAAGCATTTCAAGAAAACACATTAAAATAGAACCTATAATTTAAAAATGCCTGGCCATAACCTTTATATTCATGTTATTAAATAAGAAAGACATCAAGAAATATTTATGCTTTCTGCATGCAGACATTTCAGATCAGTGACTAAAGCCCATTAACCAAGAAAATTCTATTGGCAACATGTAACTTAGACCTACAATGAATAAGATACAATTAGAGTTGTACAGGCAGGATTATTTTACAATTTTTATACAATTAAAATAACCAGAATGTATGTTTTTATGGAGAGAAATTTCAAAGCAATTTTTCATACAAAAAAGTTACTCAAAAAGTGTGTAAGTTAAAAGACCTCAAATATTAAAAACAAATTCCTAACCATGAAAGCTTACAAATTCCATCAGCTGAATCTTTTAGCATCCACTTACTAGGCTACTTACAGCAATAAATAAATTACATTACTTCTAATTATACCTTCCTATTCTTACTCTCCTTCATCCAAGATGTGAGGGGATTGTTCTTGCTGGAATAAAAACAGCAAATATACAATTAACACAGTTCATGATCAATTCAAATATTGGTGAGTATTTTTTTCTTAAGCAAAAACAATGCACATTTAATAATGATAAAGCAGTTGACAACTAATTGCATATTATATGTGATTCATCTTCTGTGATCAACTGGCCTGGCAATAAGATGACTTGTCTCTTGATTTTCCTAAAGGTCTGAGCATCAACATCTCCCACTGATTTTGTCTTGCAGCTTTCTTTATGCAGGACTCAAAAAAATAAAGCCCAGAGAGGTCATTTAATAAAACAGCTGGACAGTTGCTCCACAGCAATTGAAAAGGAGCCAAAGAAATGGTCCTACCAAATGTAAAATAAATAGAAAAAAGTGTTAAAAGATTCTTAAACAATTAAGCAATGACTAAACAAGAAAATGAAAAAAAACCACCTTAATCTTAGAAATCTTCTTTATCTTTCCATAAATTTATGAACTGTGTGAAATTTGTGTGAACTTTTGGATTTGAGATCCAGAAAAGCTAGAAACCATCTATGCATTCTTTAGGTTAAATGTTTATATTAGTATTATCTTTTGTTTCTGAAGACTCTGAAGGTCCTTCTTTCTAGTATGAACTCAGCCGTGTTTGGTTTCTTATCTGGTCTAAAGATTGAAAATTCTAGACCCAGACTACAACCACAGGGAAAAAGCCATTGGTTCCCACTACTCATGATATTCTGAATTTAACTGTATTGCTGAGTGTGATCTTGGCTCACTGAAGCTTAATTTGCTTAAGTTACGGTTCTGTACATGTAACGTAAAAAAAAATAGATGGTCTGTGGGACTCAGTGTAAGTATTTAAGTAAATATGCAATGGATTTGCAGGGTAGATGAACACTTCGTAGTGAAATGTCAATGAGGTGGAAAATCTGGTTTTGGGACATGGTAACATAATTACAATGCTAATCAAGGACAATGGAAAACTCTCCAGTAAAGTTGACAAGCTTGAGAATTAATCCAGGATTAAGCATTTCAAGATTACTGGTGTCCCAGTGAGGAAAAGCCTAAGAATTTAGTAATCTTTAGGGCAGCACTTCAGAAAGTTGAAGTAAAATATTTATTTTCAGAATGATTTTGGGATGTTTCACCATAATAATTTGTGTCCATCTTCATAGGTTCTCCCAAAACTGGTCCAATTTTCACAAAACACTTTCCTCAGAAGCACCAAAATATGCAAAGGAAAATCCATGTTGTTTGTACACATGCATATACTGATACACCTATTCTCCCTCCTCTCTTACTTGATTTTAAAAAACCACCCCTATTCAAATATATATAAATATAACTTTCCATACTAATTTTAGTCTCTAGACCAACAATCAGACCCTGGAATCAGAGGAACCTCAGAGATTAACCCTCTTTCCCTTATGAGCTGTCCATTAGATAGGTTATCAGATTTTGAAAATAAAATCACAAGGGATTTATATGTGCTATCACTCATGCATAACTGCCACAGAAAGGCTAATTACACCTTTTATTCACCATTATCATTCCACTTTTAAAATCCAGCTAAATGATAACAATTATAAATATAACACATGCCTGCAATTCAAATTTTACTCTTCACATGAAAGCCAGCTCAGCATAATTATTTGTCTCCCCACTGAAAAGCATGAATTGATGGCAACATTCCCAGATGAGCACATCTTTTTATTGCCTCAAACTTTTTTTGTGAAGCATCATTTTATAATTTCATCTTATTGCATCTTACATGGAAATTGAGGTTGACAAATTACACAAGTCTCAAAAAATGGAAGGCTTTATTGATAGTCTTTTCTGTTAGCCCTCACAAAAGATAGCACCTATATCACAGGGAGACTCAAAAGATTTTTTATTATTTTCACCTAGGAAGAGTATAGTTAATTTATACTTTAATGATGAATGCTATTGGGAAATTATATGATTGCATTCTACTGGAAAGGCATAAGTTTTTGCTTTTTTTTTAATGATATAAAGACCTAAGTTGGCATGACATTTGAGCTTGGTGAAAAGTCTGTGTCAGATCAGACTGATGTATGCCTGTATGTCTTTTACCTACCCAGAACAGACAAACTACGGTGATTGTTTAGTCATAAAGTAGGTTCTGCCATAGGAAAAAAAAAGGGGAAGAGGAACAAACAGTGTAAAGTTTACATTTAATTTCCAAAATCCTGGTATAAGTCAAAGTAGAAGACAGCACCTGCTAACTTAGATTAATTTGTTTCTTTTCTATTAGATGTATTTTTTACTAATGCCAAAAAAATGAGCTGAATATTAGTATTTCAGTAAAGATGGGATAGGAGGTAAGGCAGTAGCCATGTTGATAAATAAGAAGGGTGGGTAGTTATCACACTTCAGAGTCTGTGGTCAGAATAAACCAATGCCTCTAACTTCTTTAGGATGCCAGCTACCAGCTGAGAGGATACTTTGGACTTTCAGGGAGAAGATAAATGACTTTAATATGTAACTCATAATCTAAGATAGAATTTCTCCATGTCAATAACATATTTTTTGTCAGAAAATTCTGTCAAAGCCTCTAGAATGATATATTATTATTTAGTAAGCCAGCACCAGAATCCAAGTACTCATTCTAGTACTAGACACTATGATTCATTTCAGCATACTTGAAATTTTCAAAAGCCGGACATACTAGAATCTCAACATTCTAAAAAGAAGAAAGGGAAAAATATGTTTGACTGGTTCTGATGGATCCCTTTAGCAATCAAGTACAGTGAAAGAGCTGTACCACAAAAAACTAACACAGCTATGTACTACTATATTAGTTGATGAAGTAGAATTATTGATATCCAGGATGGGGGGAATTATGCAAAGAGTACACCTGAGTCACAGCACTTCATTTACCTACCCATTATTGGCTGTAAAGCTAAGAATAGATTTAAGGGACTTGAAGAAAGGTAATGTCATCATTTTGAAGATATAAGAGGTCAGTAAATGAAAAGAATATACTGCCCATTTTTGCAAGATGGCTTGGGAAAAGGGGGGAACTGTGTTGAAAAGCAGCTAAATATCACCAAATACATGTACAGGTACAGCGTGCAAAACTGTAGGTGGGGGTCAATGTCTTGCTGTCGCAGGAGAGATTAAAAGTTGGGCAGAGATAGGTCATAAGGACTTAAAATATGAAAGCAAATAATTTATGCTTGGTGCAGCAGGGAACGGAAAGACGGTAGAGAGAAGTAAAAAGAGGATTAACAAGAGCTAATCCTAGATATGAAGGGTTGTATGGTTTATGTAGATTATCGCCTCTGCAGTGGAAATGGATTTGTTGCAGAGTGGCACCCAAATGTGTATATTTCCCACAGATTGTGAATTTAAACCTGTCAAGCTGTTTTTTGAGTTACAGGTCATCAGAAATACTTTGATAAAGAGTAGCTGCACAGAGAAGGTTACAAGCAGACTTCTGTTATATGCTAAAATGTTTTTTTCTCTCTTTATTTTGCATATCAAAATATTTTTAAAGTGTTTTCAAGCAATAATGAAAAATTTGCATATGCTCTGAAGACCAGTGACCAGGTTATGGAATACCACACATTTGAAAATAATCCCTTTTAAAAAATAATTCTTTAATTCATCTAGATTCTTTTGGAGTCACTTCATTAAAAAAAAAAGAAAACAATAGATAAAATTTCAAAGAGAAAACCTTGACTTTAGATTTATGCTTTCACTCACAAGTGTGAAAACTAAAAAATGGTCAATGTGCATGCATATCTATCTATCTATCTATCTATCTTTCTATGTTTATATCCATCTAAACACAGAGAATCCTATTTTAAATATTATAACAGCCACAAGAAAAAGATGTCTTCAGAGAGAAGCTGGGAGACTACAGAGATGTTCATATCTGTAGGGAACGAATAAAATTCTGTTCTCTTTTGAATGAAAGGGTTGTGCTTGCCAGTTGGGAGAGCTAGGATGGACAGGGCTCTGCTTCCCTTCCTACAGGGAGTAGTTGGTGAGTCTGACACATTGTGTTTTAAACTTCTAAAGTCAGAAAAATTAAAAAACTTACTTGGAAACGGATGTTGTCCCTAATATAGATATTTGTAGGGAAGATTTTGACCCTGGAGAGTTTTTAGCAGAATATGGTTTAGAGTTATTACAGCCTACAAGAATGAACATGTCTTTTGCCTTTAAAGGTCAAGAAAATCAGAACAGTATTATCTCAATGTTCATCCTCTGTGAATACTCTTTCATACATACATACCCTTCCTTTTACAAAAGCAGACTAATTTTCTGAGTAAAATGGCAATTTACTAGGATGTCTGAGCCTCCTAATAAACTTCAAAAAGTAAATGACTGCCTGATAAGATTTTTTCTTTCATTGTGTAACAACATTTTTACTCAGTTTCAAGGGTAACTGTCTGTAATCTAATCCTGCTTTTTAAAATATCCTCCCTGTAGAGATTATGTCAATTAACTACAGAAATACTCTTGAGCTTCAAGAGTGTCTGAACTTATGTGCTCAAGTGAGCTGATCATTTATTGTATGGTATGCCTCAAATGTGTGCTGCTTTTGTGAAGTTTAATGTTTACTGAATATCACAGATTTTTTGTACTGGGGAACTATTCAGTAAATTATTAATTACATAGCTGGAGCATCCCAGTGATTTTGAGAACTGTTTCCCCAATAATATTTATATAATTTATGTTGGGTTTAGAAGCATTGTTATTTTTTTGTCAGTTGTATATTCTGATTCACATCAACATGCACCTGTCTAAAAATGTCATAGATGGAGATGACGGGTTTTTCTTGTTTTCCTCTCATTTCATACCTTAAAGTCTCACCCAAGAAAGAATGAATTCCTGAAATTTTAATTGTAGAAGGCACTTGAAGGTTTAATGAGCGCAACTCTTGACTACTGATAAAATAGTATGATTGTATTTATAACTTGGATTCTCAGGGAATGTATGATTTATCTGTACTTAGTGATATTATGGTCAGCTGCTGTTAATGTTATACAATATTAAGGACAGATTACTTGTACTCCTGCAGAGCTGCTGCCTTGTGGAGCTGGAGTTCAATGCTCCTTGTTGGTCCCTTCCAACTCAGGATATTCTATGATTCTATGATTCTATGATTCTGTAACAGACAGGGTTTCAAGCCTGCAATAAGAACATCTGGAGAAATGTAAAATTTATTGAAAAAGTAGGATTCAGAGTGAGGAATCTTTGGCATTGTTCTGAGATTTAATTTTTCAAAGATAGAGGTTTTCTAACAATGCACAAACCAAACTTATTAAAGTAAAAGCAGATTAATATATTTCAGAAATTTGTGTTATGCAAATAATTCTTATTTTACTCTTTAACTGTAAGTGGATATTCCAAAATGATAATAAGACAAAACAACTATTTTACTCAGTGAGTGTTCAAAAGTGTATAGAATCAAAGAATCACAGAATATGCTGGGTTGGAAGGGACCCATCAGGGTCATGAAGTCCAGCTTCTGGCCCTGCACAGGACACCCCAAGAGTCATACCATGTTCCTGAGACTGCTGTCCAAACACTTCTTGAACTCTGTCAGGCTTGGTGCAGTGACCTGTTCCCTGGGGAACTTGTTCCAGTGTGCAACCACCCTCTGGGTAAAGAACTGATATCCAAGATAAACCACCCCAAACTCAGCTTCACACCATTACTTCAGGATCTACCACTGGTCACAAGAATTAAGAGATCACTACCTACCCCTCCACTTCCTCTTGTGAGGATCTTGAAGGCTGCAATGAGGTCTCCCCTCAGATTCCTCTTCTCCAGGTTGAACAGTCCAAGTGACCTCAGCCACTCCTCAAGTGGCTTCTCCTCAAGGCCCTTCACCATCCTCATGGCTCTCCTTTGGATGCTCTCTAAGAGCTTAATATCTTTATTATATTGTGGCACCCAAAACTGCCCCCAGCACTCGAGGTGAGGCCATCCCAGCTCAGAGCAGAGCAGGACAATCTCCTCCCTTGCCCAGCTGGCAATGCTGTGCCTGATGCCCCCCAGGACATGCTTGGCCCTCCTGGCTGCCGGGGCACTGCTGATTCAGATTCAGCTTGCCATAAACCTTCAGTTAAGGGCAATCCAAAAGTATTCTCTCTTGCTTGGTCACATTTTTCTTTGTTCTTTTCTGGACGACTATTTGTGTTCTTGATGCTATACATCCACCCACATACACACAAACAGTTTTTATTTAATTTAAATTTGTTTACTGCTTCTTGTCAACTGCTCAGAACTGAGAAAATATAATTAAGTGTATTCTTTAAAGTCAGTTCTTACCTATAATATTCCAATAGTATTGGAGTTCATATTGGAATTTTTATAATTTTTATAAAAGAGCAAAATCTGCAAATGTCCTGCTTTATTGAGGTAATAAAATTTAAACTACTAACCTAAAGTAGCAAACTATTGTCCAGTTAGTTTCCCATCAACTTAATATTATTTTGCCTACACAAAAAGAGGTACGTTGTTATCAAGTAACTGTGTGATCTTTTCCTTTTAGATGATCTTCAGTTTTTGGCACATCAAAGCTGTACCTATCACCTGTACCTGGCTTGAGTAAACCATTCTTTTGGCTTTTTACCTTGACAATACAAACATTTACAATAGTCTTCATAGCATTTGTTAGAAAGATCATTATTTCTTCAACGTTTGAGCACCTTACCCAGTGTCTGCCTATTTATTTTTATTCCTCTTATCTGCCCAGACTCCTGCATTAGAAAGACATTTATGAAAACTGTAATCTGAAATTTTCTCATAGTGGCATTATTAAAATTTGAAACAGTGCAACAATTTTATTTGTACTGTCAATTTCTTAGTAACACAATATTTTTTTTAGTCAAAATAATGTCTAACAAGCTGAATTTTCACTGGAATTCAGCATATAGAGTTGATAGCATTACAAAAACTATTTCTGTCTTTATAATATTGTCCATTAAATGCTTTTATAAAAGATTTTATGCATACTGACATAATGATGCCTTTAGATGTAATGGTGGCCATATTAATGTAATGTTTATAACTTGGGAAAGGAAGGAAGATTGGGGTAGACATGTACTGATGGTTTTATTTTTCACTATTGAACATGATGGTGATTATGCTTTCTCAGCTAGGTTTTCTTCATCAGATTCCTTTGCAAATGAAAAAAATGTTAAAAATATGAAAAATTCAGTGTAAGATGTGTGATTGCACTGAGCACTTCTTTAAGTCAAAGCTTTGCATACAATCCAATTGCATTATCAACTTGCTTTCTATTAAGAGCAGTGAAGAATAGGCTACTAAAATATCATCTGAAAGAGACAAATAGTGAGTCTGGATATACTTATGAATCATTACAGTTTTATTGTAAGAGGAAATAGAGTTGAAATACTCTATGAAAAAAATGTTCCCTGGCATTTTCTAGTGAACTGGATTAACAGCAAAATTAGAAATTGTATAAATTTCTACTGAGCTTTAGAATCAGCTACGGCCTGGCCACAGATATTGGTTTTCATTCCTGTTCATTACTTTCAAATTTTTTTATTATAATACTTGAAATCAGAAGATTCCAGAGGCAAGTATTAAGGAGCTAATTTCAAAGACTTTTTCATCAAAGTCATCTAGGCTAGGATTCTTGTATATTTTTTTGTACTTTCAAAATGTTCATTTAGCTTTCCACTACAGATGGTACTAGCAAAAGACAGAAGGGACTATAGGATACACTTTTTGTACCTTCTTCTCAGGGATAGTTGTACTTAGACCGGCCTTAATCAGAATGTGATAATGAGATTAATTATTTCACACCTCTTGCCCAATGTAAAACTAAAACTAAAAAATGTTCATTTGAAAATTATTTCATACTTCCATCTAGCCTTAAAGTAGGTTTGTGCTGAAGACAGGGTTGATAATACAGAGATGTTTTTGTTGTTGCTGAGCGGGGATCACAAAAAGTCAGGGCCTTTTCTGCTTTTTGCATTGCCCTGCTCTTGTGGAGACTGGTACATGGGAAGCTGGGAGAAGACACGTCCAGGACAGGTGACCCAAACCATCCAAAGGGATATTCCAGACAATATGGCATCATGCTCTCCATATAAAGTGGATGGAAGAAACAGAAAAGGGGGAGACATTTGGAATGGTGACATTTGTCTTACAAAGACACCGTTGTGTGTGATGTCGTCCTGCACTTTTGGGGATGGCCTGTCCATGGGAAAGAGTGAATTTATTCTTTGTTTTGTTCTTCTTGTGTATGTGACTTTTGCTTTCCCTATTAAACTCTCTTTATCTCAGCCCACAAGTTTACCTGTCACTCTTCCAATACTCTCCCTGATACTGCCTGGGGAGCAGTGAGCAAGCAGCTGTATGGAGCTTGGCTGCTGACTGGTGGTAAAGCATGACATAAATGCATCACATTTGTTTTTCAGAATCAAACTGTGTTTTCTTATATTTAGCATATTCTCCTGAAAATTCTTATGCTTGCATATATTATAATATAATGTGCATGAATATTATGTACAGCCTTATTGAAAAGCACTGTTTACTGTAGCTTTAAAAATAATCATAAGAAAGTCAAACAGAACTCACTTTAACCTTGAATGAAGCAATCTGCAGTAATTTCTTGTCCAGCATGAAGAAATTACTTTTATAGCTTGGATTCTATTATGGTGAATTGATAAATGTGGATTTGAACTCTCCACATTGGTCTCTAGAACTACCATTCCTTTACACAGAGTTAACAATGTTAAGCAGTTTATTTATTTATTTACATAGTTGAGGTTAATTGCAATTTCAGCTAATTGGTTACTTTCATTTGAATTTGAAATATGGTAAATTAAAAGCTCCAGAGTTTTTGGTCAGTAAAACAAGATATCTCCTTCAATATGATTCCCATTTTTAGTGCATCAGGGAGAGACTACATGCTGGGCAGCAATCCAAGCTAGGTAAAAAAACAAATCCAGTTCTATCAAGGCACTTAAAGCAAAATGAACTGATATTTTGTGAAATAGTGGAGAAAAAAAATCCACTAGCACATGATGAATAATTTTTGCCTTTGGAGAAACAGATGGATCAACTACATTATGAAAGAATATGAAGCATAAATACAATGATTTAACCTATATTATCAATTAAGTTCTTTATTTCTAAAACTCTAAGCCTGTTTCCTCATCAGGTACAGGCCTCTTAGAAAAAAATTAATAAATAAAAGGAGTAATAGATTATATGTCATAAAATATGAAAGGGAAGGTATTCTTGTGATGCACACCACCATTATTAAGAGTGTTCAGATTACCTTAAGTAAAATAATTTACCTTAAGCAGAATAATAGAACAAATTTAGAATAATTTGTTAAGGATTTCTGAATTCTTCAGAAAATTATCTATTGCCTTCTAAACTATTCTGTATTATAATATTTTATTTCATTATTATGTAGCTATCTGGCTGTTTGGTTTTTTTTTTCATATTTTTGTAACTAGTTGCTGTTTAGTTGTATCTTTCAAAGAAGTAGTGTTACAGATTTCTGTGAGGTAAATTTAATAGCATCTGCATCAGATCCTCAGATTCTTCCAGTTAGCAAATTCCTTCAGCATTGGATCCCATGCAAGAATTACTCTTTCTACTACAGAAGAACAATCATTCCTCTTTAAGTTACATACATCATTTGCTTATATCTTTGCTGGGTTGTCTGAAATTATATTACACAAACAGCAGTAAAAGAAAGGACTGAAAATTATTCTCTTAATAAGTATGGCAAACACACACAGTAAGTGAATTTTAGTGTAGTGTTGCCTTGTGTTTAATTTTGTACTATCAAATAATTAACTTATAGCTGAGGTAAAAAGCATCCTTTAGGTGACACAAAGGTATAGAAAATATGCAAACCTGTAATGATAGAAATGTGAGCCGTCCCGTTGACAGTTCTTGTCATTTCCTATGTCTTTTAGAAGTACTCTTTCTTCAGGGGGAGTGGGAAATGTTTTTTCTAAAAACTGTATTTTTTCACCATCAGTCTTGAACAGAAGGATATTTGTGTGTTGTCCCTCCACTGTGTGTATAGTTACATGTATATATATTTATACAGGCACATATACATGCACATGTTCAAATCTGAGAGATTCTATCAATTCCTTTGGAGGTGATGTGAATGTTCTAGGGCTGAGAAAAGTATCTCATGCTGCTACTACACACACATTTGAAATACTATATTATTGGGATGTCTGTGGTGTCCATTTGTCTTTCCCACAGTCTATTCCTCATAACACTCTAAACTGTTAAGTGTACTGGCCATTTTCACAGGAACTAAAAAATGGTCTCATACTTCTGGAAAATGAGCCTCGGTTGGTTTCTTCTCTGCAAGAAGAACCTGCTTATATACTTTTCTACTGGAATACATCAAGTAAAGCTTGGGGGACAAGGAATGGATCTAGAAGAAGTCTTCATTAGTTCCACTCTCACAAACACCTGCTCACATTTGACTGTCTTACCTTGAAAAACTTTCTGTAGGTGAACTTCTGAAACCAGTGAAGAATGGATTGTGCTCAAATCATACTTTACTTTATTTTAAATTACGGTGCTATATTCCTCAGATCAAACTCTAAAACCCTTTGTTTTCATTGATCTTGTAGGTCATGGCACAGCATGCATGCAGTATACATAGGGTCAAGGACAGTATACCAGCATTGCACATAAAAAAATATTCCTTTCACCCTTGGATATAAAATGTAAGAAGGCAGTAAGTATTTTTAAGTTTAATTCAAAGACTATCTCTTTCTCTATGAACAAATAAGGTATTTTGTAACAAAGGACTGTTGTATGAACCAGCTTAGCCCTTGACAATTTATAAAGCCCTATATACAGGAAGTAGTAGCCAACAGCAATAGAGGCAATAGAAACCTCAAGTTACAGAGCCTTGTTATGAACTGAAGATAAGAATACCAGCATGACAAAATGTGCTAGACCAGGCACTGATGAAAGTGTCTGAAAACTTTGGAAAAATTTCCACTACTTCTCAGCTCAGTCATTGGTTTTGTTTCTTTTGTTCTCTGATGGATATGTATCAATTCTTAACACAGCTAGGTTACCAAAGTAATCAACCATACAGGAAAGTGCCTGTCTCTTGTCAGATTTAAAGTCCTTAGAGAAACAAAACCCAGGCTGTAAGTGGTTGCAGGCCTTTCTTCCAGGGTCCCTTAAAATCTTTTTTCCTGTTGTTACTTTCCCTCCTTACCTATCAAATCAATAAATCGGCTTGTACATTTAATAAAGTGGTTTAAGGAGTACGTAACTTTTTCTACTAACCTGAGCTTGACTAAATAAGGTGTCTGGTCTATAATGCAGAACATTCCTTTCTCCTTTCAAACACTTCTTACTGCATGCTCAGAATAGAATGCTCTATCTTAAACAAAAAAAAAACCCAAACAAACCAAAGCCAAGGGATCTTCTCTTTCTTTAAATCCTTTCTTCTCTGATACATATTTTGCCATCAATCTATTTCTCTTATTGTAGTAAATAATTTTGTGGCACGTGGCTGCATCTAATACAGAAATTAGAAATATTTAGAGTTCAGAAGAATTACTCCTGACCTAAGGAGATAAATACCTTTTTAAATACATTGTGTGCCTCATTATTGTGTTGTATATTGAGCTATGGCAGTATATCATAACACAATCATTAAGGGAAGAAGGAAGAAATTAAAGTTTTACTACTTAATTAAAAAAACAACAAGGTAAAAATATAAGATTATTCTAAGGAAAAGTGCAATATCCCATTTATCCATTAATTTTAAAAGACATTTTTATCACTTCAGGACACTTTTTTTCCAGAGGGAGTAGGATATTGAGAGAAGGATATTCTAACAAATGCTTTTACACTCACATACTTTTTGGAGTAAAGTAAATCAAGCTGTTCTTCCTGTGTCTGATTGCTTGTAAAAGCATGAGAGAGAAGATTTTAGGAGATTGAGATATCTGATCTGGAAATCCTCAACCTTACGAGTACGCTTGGGTTTCTCTGCAGATAAGAACAAATTGTGAAGCTCCCAGGTAAGCAGTGTACTTGCTCTACTACTTTGTGCATTTTTATTGTAGAAGAAACACTCGAACTGAAGGAAAACCAAAAAGCATGATGACAAAAAGTATTAAGTTGTTGGGTATTAAATTGCCTGAATTCAGGCATACTTACAAACCATTCCCATATAAACCGTAACACAATAAAAATCTTGTAATTTTAGCATTAATGAAGTTGCAGTTAATATTAGAATGCCTATTTGAAATAATTTTCTGAACCTGGCAAAGTAGAAATTGAAACACTGAAAATAGTTACATTGTAGCTCAATAAAAAAAAATTATTAGATATTAAGGCAAAAGTCATTAGAAAAAAACTGGTCCAAAAATTTGTTACTGCTTGCTGCATAGGTTCTGGCAGCCTTAATTAGGGATATTTCAGACAGAAACTACTGGACATCTTTAAGTACACACCTCAAGTTCTACATCAGATTTCAGTTTCTACCAGTCCAGTCTTATTCAATCACTCCAAAAGTGAACATATGGTAAATAGCATCTTGTTATTTGTCTGTCTGTTCTTCATGACACCAACAAATCTGCAGGCTGGGAAAGAAGAAATCATCCCATGGCAGTCCTGTGATATGCATGTTCTCTGATTTAAATATAATTCTTTGCTTTAGCTTATGAAAGAAGGTTGGAAGATGCCTAAGTAGTTTAAAGTTCATGAGACAAAGAGTACAGTTGTAAAATACACTTTCTTTTGTGCTAAATCACCCAAAACTTGTCAGTATTTAGATGGAAGAGTATGGTTAAGGACTGCTTACATTTCAACTCAATATTAGCTTACAAATGGTGTTGAACAGCTGCCAATGGATTCTCCCACTGAGAAATGTCACAAAGCAACTGTGTTGTTTTGTTTCTAAAACCTCTTTTATCTTTTGTGTCTTACAATAAAGTTATCCAGTTGCACTCTTGCTTGCAAATCATTTCTCACTGCAAAAATAATTTCTCTGTGCAGCCCTGAAATTGAGACAATCACACTACTTTTTTTTATTATTATTTTATTACCTATAATTTGAAATACTGATATGAACAAGCTACATTTTATCTGCATCTCCACCATGGTCAAGGTCTAGGTTGTCAGATTTTAGGAAATTATCTAGAGTCTCCAGCTAATTTTCTTTATTAACAAAACCAAGCTGGGGACTCTTTAGAAACATAATCTGACTCTTAACAATGTAATTGTCTTTTTTTTCTAGGAAATAACATATAGGAGAAGATTAGAATAGTCATGCTGGGATGAGTCAGTCTACCCATTACAGCACTAGCCTACAACCAAGAATATCTATTCTCGTGTGTTTTACATGAACATGGAGAAACATTATGCTTAAAGAAATGCCATGAGGAAGGAAATACACTCTAAAGGGTAATGAGACCTAGTGAAAACCTTCTGTGATTATTCCACATGTCTGATAGATGGAAAGGGGATTGCTATTTCTGAAGATCACAAAGTTATACTCGAGTCAGCAGCATTCCAGCTGAGAATAAGGCATGTGCTAATGAACTGCACAGGTTGTAAAGCAACATATGTTGGATTAGCACCCCATTAATAGAGATATTTAATAATCACTTTCACTTCAGTCTAGAAGGAATTGGTAAAAAATTGGCTTTGTTAGTATATGTCTCAATTACTCTAATGAGAGAAAGGGCCATTAGCTGTTACACACATTTTTAAGGCCTATTAGGTACCTTTCCTTAGTTGTCTAATCCTCTGAAAAATGTAACGTTCCTATATTCCTTACTAGCACACTTTGTGTTGCAGATAAAAAAAATTAATTGTTAGGTTAGTGAGAAACACTGGCTGTATTCTTTAGAAAATATAAGTATCTGCATATCCAAATACAGACACAGACACACACACATATATATCTCCATATAAATGTACACAGTGAAATTTAGGGTCCAGCCAAATCCTTAACCACCAAGTGGTCAACCCATCAAATCCATGTCTCTACTCGTTAAAGAAAAGGATGTCATGCAGGGCAGTGCCAAATACTTTGCAGAAGTCTTGGTAGATGACATCTGTTGCTCTTCTCTCATTCATTGTTGCTGTAACCTTGTCATAGGTGGAAAATAAATTTGTCAGGCACAATTTGCTGTTAGGGAAGACATAATGGCTCTCACCAATCATCCCCTCATTTTCTGTGGGTCCTAACAGAGTTTCCAGAAGCATCTCCTCCATGATCTTGTTGGGCACCAAGGCTGTCAGGCCTGAAATTCCCAGGATCTTCCCTATTTCCCTTTCTAAAAATAGACATTATATTTCCCCTTTTTCAGTCACTGGGAACTTCACCAGACTGTCATGTCTTCTCAAATATGGTGAATGATGGCTTAGTAATTTCCTCAGCCAACTCCTTCAGGTTCTTTGGATGTATCTCATCAAGTCCCATGGACCTGTATATATTCAGGTTCCTGAGATAGTTTTGTTCCTTATCTCTCACTACAGGAGATGATTCTTCCTTCTCCCACTCTTTCTTTTTCTGTACAATTATCAATACTTTTATAAATTAGAAGTAGTAGTAATAGTAATAGTAATAGCAATAGTAATAATCATATGTATTTTGTTTCAGTTATTAAACTCTTTTCCTCTCAAACCATGAGGTTTACTTTTTTTTTGTTTTTCTCATTCTCCTTCCCTCCAGGGGGAAGGTGAGCAGTGGAGTGAGTGACAGACTGACTGGTACAGAGTCGCAGGTTGGGGTTAAGCCATGACAACTATCAACTTTCATAACATCTTTTTCTTGTTTTAAAATTTCCGGTGTTAGAGATATTATAATCTTTCAGGGCATTTCATTAAAGTGTATAATTACATTTACCATTAATCTTTTTTTCTCCTGATTAGGACATTAACCTGCATTATTCCCTTTCAAATCCATTATTGTCATTCTATTAACAGTGGACATGGAGAACAGATTATACCCTTTTGCTTTACAGCTGTCTTTTATGTATTTAGAGATGTAAGATTTCTCTTCCAACTTCTCCTCTAGATAGACTACATGAGTTCTCATTCAGAATGTCTGATCAATTCCTTTGTTTTCTTCAAAATCCTTACAACTCAGCTATATATTTAAAATATTTATGGCCTGTCATTTTACCACAGTCATATGAGTGGAATTCCATACAGATATGATTTTCTGTGTGGAAATGTGTTTCTATTGCAGGAAAAAAAAGAACTATACTTTTTTCAGAAATATAAATTAAGCAGTTTGGTTCATACTTCCTGTCAGAGACTGAAATGTTATGGTTTATTGCTTAATTTTTTTTTTATGTAGGACTTTTGCCTATTATGGCAAAGTTGTTTAACAAAATTTGCATGGAAGACCACTGCACCCTGAATGTGGCCCCTGGGCCCAGGCCTCAAACTGTGAGTTAAAATGCGTAAGGCTATTCCAGATAAGAAAATGTGACACTATTATTTTAAGCATGTCCACTCTGCAAAGTAATTGATAAGGCTGGGAGGACACTTCCACAGGAGGATAAAGCCCAGCAGCTTTGGGGTGGAGGCCATAGCTCCAGGCTTTTCTGCTGCCAGGCTTGCACAGAGCGCCTGATCAAAGTGAGGAGGAGGAGTGTCTTGGGTGTACGGAGCAACCTCTGGTCAGAGGCTGTGAACACCCATCCTCTGTTACATGCACGGGCTCAGCTGTGAAATTAATTCCCCCCCCCCCCACCCTGGCAAAGCCACATCCACAGGACATGCATGTGGAGAAGAAGCAGAGGAGGTGTCACAATCCATCAAAGGCCCCTGAAGTTCACCCAGACTCATTCCTGAGGCCTTGCAGCAGAACACTGCACGTAACGCAACTGACCCACAGTCTTGCAAGAGACACCTACAAACTTGACTTCCCTAGGAGAGGCACCAGGATGTTCCCACGTGGCCCAAATGTATATTAATCCTTTGGATTCTATACTTTTCTGTGGGGGAAAAAGAAGACCAGGTGGAGGGGACGGACAAGATATTGTTGGGACCCATGGAGTATTCTTATGTTTTTTCCTAATATCTTTCTATCAGTCTTCCTGTCCATCTGCCCCTCTCCCTCCTTTTCTATTTCTTTCTTTCACTTTCTTTCTCTTTGTCTTTTTTACTGCTAAATAAAATATATTAATTTTTTGGTATCAACATTTAACCTCATTTGGTTTTAATTATGTTTTGGGGAATATTTTGAACCTTTGAATATTCATGATTCATAGAGAGCTCACTTGCTCCTCTGTTATTAGAACAGATCAAAACACCTCCTTAATTCTTGATTTCCTTTTTTTCCCCCCTCATTTCCCACTTCTCTACTTTTCCACATTCACAGTGAGTTCCTCTTCTTCTTGTTACAAAAAGACAACACAAAGTGAGAGATGGATTCTTGTAATGTCACTGAATGAGCAAGTAAAAGTACAACATTTAGCAGCAGAAAGATGGATTGGTAGAAAGAATATCAGGGATGTGAATTTGTTTCCCTTTGTTACCAGGATCATTATTGAGCCTGGAGCTGACTCCTTCCCTGTGAAGCACTAATTTCATGTTCATCCCTTAGTCGGTGGTGCCTCACCCTCACTCGAGGCAGAGTAGATTAAATATAGGCAGAAGTTCTTTACTATAACATGTAAACCAGGTCTAGCAGAAGTTTCCCTGTCCATGGCTGGGGGATTGGAACTAGGTCCCTTCCAACTCTAACCATTTTATGATTCTTTGATTCTACTTCTGCTTCATTTGTAAATGTCACTGCTGTCTAACTTACCTATCCATCAAGTTCTTGCCTGTATGATTTTTGTGAAGCCTTTCGAGCTCATCTCAGCTCTTCACTTGTCTGGTTGGTTCTCCTGGGTCATGCCACTGATAACTCCATTAAGGGAGCTGATCCTCTGCTTAAATTACTTTGGGGGGGGGGGGGGAAATCAATAGGGTAAATCAGCATATCCAACCCTTTCGTAAGAGAAAACAGCTGTTCATTCTCTCCTTTGCACTCCTACATCAAGTAGATCCCCAATTATTTTTGCAGTGCTTATTTGTTTTGTTGGGTTTACTCCTGGTGAGGGCAGCATAGAGGAAGAAAGTGGAGAGGGGTTTAGACTGTAATCATGGTTTTGCTGTAGTAACAGTATTCTGTGTGCCAGTTTGTGTAACTTAGCTAGAAAAGCTTAGAAACATGCCAAAGTGCTTCATCTGGTAACTAGACAAACTGAATAGCTGCTGATAAAGCTGTATTGGGTGACTTATTTCATTTTAAAGCAAGCCATCTAACAGGATTTACATATTCCCCTTCTGGTAGCTGAGATAATCTGACTTCTGAATGAGGGTGAGAAGCTTATGCATATGAATAAGAAACATTTGTTTATTTAAAGAGTGATTGACAGAGGGTCAAAAGATAGATCTGATGATTTAGATCATCTGTTGTTTTCCAACATCATCTAAAGAGACCTCTCAGATTGTCCCAAGGTCTGTAATACTGAAGCTGTAAGAACATCAGATTTGATAATAAAAAGATTGCAACAGCATGAAATAGCAATATTTCCCTGCATCTTTAGAAGCCCAGAAACAATAATTATTATGATGACATTTCATAGAACTTTTCTGACCAAAGTTAGGAAGGGATGTCCTTGTGCGCGCATATGTAGACAGCATAGATGTACAAACATCCCACAAAAAACTGTTGGTTTAATATAATGGAGAGTAAAAGAGAATAGAAACTTTTATGATGAGGCAGTTTTGCTGCCTCAATAATTTTTTCTTTCAAGTTACTCAGAAAGACCACAAGAACTGGCTCATGACCTCTTTTGCCAACACAGAAAATATTAAACTTTGCAGCTCTATAGGTGAGAAACTGAGAATGGCTGGAGCAGGAATATAAAGCCACAGGGAAGCTGTGGTGAGCTCAGATGCCTGCTCTTGCTCCTGCTGCCTGGCAGATGGGAAAATGTGAGGAACAACTGCTCCCACACCAGCAGCTGCCACCATTGCTTGCCCATTTTCCAGAACTCTGGCATAGATAAATCATGTATTGGGGTCATGGACATCATTCATATATCCATTTTGCCTATGCCAACAGCCACTTTTTTTTCTTATGCATTTATGCTACATATCTGTCTTCTGCACAGAATTCTAACTCTGATGTGTGCATGCTCTTGAAAAGAACCACATTGGATCATGCCACCATGAAGTACTGTTGTGTTATGTAAGATTTTTAATATGAGATTTCTAATGCAAATTGTTATAAATGCTAATAGCTTTCTATTAGTCTTTTCAGTTTGTATCAGCAGTGTATTCTGTTTTTGAAGTTGAATGAAAAAGAAATGAATAAAGATTTTAGTTCTGTTTGTACCCTGAAAAAAAATCTAGAATGAATAAAGGAACACTTTGTCTTTTGCTTCAGCAAGCTGATAAATTTAAATGCAGCTCTTCTCTACCAATACCTATTGAAGTCTACAAGCATTGAATATTTCTGTGCACCAAGGGTATGTTCTTGAGGAAATTCTGATTAGAATTTGAGTTTCTTCCACAAAATTATTTTCTTATACTTGTATTTAAATCCTCTTCAGTCACATTTCACATTTACCATTTACTCAAATCCCTTTTAGCAGCTGTCATGTCCGTTGCATTTTAGAACCCTTTAGTCGGTGCAAATGGTACTGCTTATATTAACTTTCCCAAAGACTTTTCCAATATGTAGGTACATTTCCAAGATAGAATTGTTATCTATTTTTGTAGTCTTTGGAATCTTCCCACTGAGTTTGATCTATCAGTCATTGCTTTGCTATCTTCTCTGACCATGTTTAACTGAGCTTAGAACCATATTTGAATTATGGTTTTTCTCTAGCAAAAATCTGTTCTTCCTTGAATCTGGTTTTCATAAATAAGGTTTCAGAACAGTCACCAGGAGGTGTGTTTGATCAAAACCCCAGAACTTTCTGCATTCTGACTCTTAATTGCACATATTGTTAGAAAGCTATTTCATATTAATAGATTGCTATTGCTACTTGCAGGAAAGAGGAACACCTGCTGTTAAAATTCTGGTTAACTGTTTCTTAACCTGTCATTGTCAGTTCAATATCCATTTTTTTCTGCACATTCACCTTCATTTTTAAGAAGTTGTACATATATATCTACAGATGTATGCATGTAGATATATTTAAAAATATATATAGTGTATTTATATATGATTTGCCTTGCAGACCTTGCTTTTTTCTCAGAAATTTGACTTGGAATGAAGAATAGAAAAATATATATTCCTCATCAAACATTTCTAAGACTGATTCACTTTTCCAAATGTTTTAAGACAGGCATGACATTCAAGGTGTTATGAAATTATTAAACCAAAAACATATTTCTCCCATGTTTTAATCAAGTACAGCTACTAATCAAAGAATTTAAAATTTCTATTGGCTTTCAAAGAACTATTCAGTAAAAATAACAAGGGCAGTCAATTTTAATAATCTTGAAATGATGCCATCTCATCCAGCAGTACTGGGTGATATTAGTTTGCTTCTGAATGATAATTTTCATAAGAAATTAGATGCTGGACAATGAATTTGTGGACATTTGAGTGTACTGGAAAGAAGGAAGTGTAAGAGTTTATGAGTAAGACTAAACTGAAAAAGGGAAATACGTATTTCAAAATATATTTTACATATATCAGAGAAACATATTGGAGAAAACATTATTTGAGGTTTACCTGTCTCTAAATTTTACTCTTTCTCTTCATTCCTCTTTTTGTTTTCCAATAGCTTTTTGCTTCCAACTCTGCACCTTCCCCTGCTCAAGCAACACCATCCTGGTGGGTTTTTGTTTGTTGGTTTTTTTTGTTTGTTTGTTTGTTTTTACAGCTAGTGATTAGTAGGTTTAGTGTGCTCCAGCTGGGAAGGGTCTGTATTTTCTGTCATTTGCTTGAGTCAATAATTTCTTCTGTTTTCTGTGACCTCATTATAAACCATAACTAAGCATGACATCTTCATGCTATGGAAAGAAGAGTAGAACAGATCCCTCTGAAACAGATATTGATTTTGTTCTTAATTTTCTTTCTTCAGTATAGGCAAAATATCAATGTCATAATCATTATTTGGAGACATGGAAAAATGAAAGCTAGTAAAGATTTGCCCATACTTCTCTAGGAAGAAAAAGCTTCAATCTTTTTGCATTTATATATTTGCTTCTCTTGTCACATGCAGATTTGTTTTTAGACACTCAGCGATTCAGATGTAGAACTCCTACATCAAAGTGCAGTAAGCCTTAAGTATGAGCAGAATGATTCAAAATTTTTGCAGAAAAGAATATTAATTTATCATTAAATGCATATAATAGTTCCAAGATAAAAATAAACCCAGAAAAACTAGAGAATTAACCACTGGTTATCCAGGAACTTAAACGTGTGAAAAAAATTCTTTCAATCCAAATGACTGTTAAACTGAAAACAAGTTGGATTAATTTTATAAGACAAAATTAACTCCCAAACAGTCATAAAACAAATCCCCAAACAACTAAAATAGATCAAACAAATAAAAAAAAATCTCAAAGCTGAATATCTGGGACATACAGATTCTGTATTTTTTCCTTTATCTTGGTCTAATATATAGGTAATATATTCTGCCTCTCTCACTATAAATAACAGTTTATAATGTATTAGTTTCAGCAGAGAACATTTCAGCTGGAAAGCTAGGTGCAAATAATGAAACAACAGAAAGACAATGTGCAATTACTTAATTTTTTTATGTTCTCCTTGTGCAAAATTATGTTATTTTTCTTAAGGAGAAGATTAAAGTCCATTATAAGCATGAACAGAAATTGTTTGACTTCCTCCAGATAAAACATGTAAAATTTCCTTTCTATTGTCTAAGATTAGACATATGCTTACTCCTTTAAATGTGTCTATGGGATTAAATGGAAAGATCATGAAAGAAAACTTGCATTAAAAGTCTTACTTTGTCAAGTTTCAAGTGATATAACAATTTTCCTATCTTTCTCTGAAAGCCCAATAAAAGGTTATATTTGAGGTAAACCACTATTAACATAAAACAAACAAGCAAAAATTTACAATTTTGCTGTAAGCAATAGTAAATTTATCATCAAATATTTAAAAATATTGCCCAAGAATTTTACTCTATTTTCTGCTTTACTTTTCTGAAGATTAAATATTTGCACATAGAAATGTAATTTTATTAGTGAGATAATTTATCTAGGGAAGAGATAAACATTTCGAATATTTTCTTCAGATGAATTCTTCATTATTTTGAAGCCACTCTTTTCCTTCCTCTGAGAAAAAGAAACCTCCTGCAGCTTTCTAATGTTCCCAAGGTTCACAGTTCTGTGGTCAGCAGGCCACTTCACCCTTGTGCCATTGTAGGTCTCTGACTGTGTAAGTTCAGTATTTGCCAAATATGAAGTGTGTTACTGAGCAGCACTCCCACTACATTCCAGATATATATATACTCCTCTCATTAATACATAAAATGATAAAAATGTGTCCAATTAAGTAAAACTCTTTGTAACCATTGTAGTGCTTTAGGCTTAACTGGGTCTGTTCACCAACTGTATGAATGAACAAACGAAAACTATGCCAGATTACAGCACTAACAGTGATATAGACCATCTTTGCCACAGAAAGCAATAAAAAATTTCCTGTGACTAGCTTGCACCTCCTATGAAATGCTAGTGACAAAGTACATAAATCACAGGTTCTATTTAATGGCAGTGATGGAAATCATGCAGATGAGCTCTTTTCTTTAAAAAAGACACCCATAAATCTATCCAAAAAAACCCAAACCAAAAACTACTGTCCTAGTGATAAGATGATGCCTGTCTGACAAAGTGCAGAAATGTAGAACACACTGTAACAAAAACCACCATCAACATGAGTCCTAAAACACTTTTTGCAAATCCTTTCCCATTTAATTCTCAAAAATAGCAAGCACACAAAAATCCTGAAAATAGATGCAAGCATAGTTCACCAAAGAGAATTAATTTCAGATAATCAGTGGCACATGATCTTTTTTTGGGGGGGACATTTGCTGGGCAGCCGTCAGTGCAGGATGTAGTATTCAGGATTTGATTTATTGTGTGATTGCAGTAACTTTAAACTCTGTTCAGCAATCACAGTCAACATATTTTTTACACAAATACAATGTGTGACCAGTGTTTTTATTATCAAGCAATTTGTAGGTATAAAACTATTAGATAAAGGAGCTGCTTCAGTTCTTGTGGTTTATTCAGTTACTTTTATGCTCTTCATTTTGACATCAGTTAGAAGTAGTGAAAGCAGCATGTCACAGCTCAGATGACAGTTAACAATGGTAAAACAGTTAAGCTGCCTCAAGCTGACTCTTTTGAGATACAGACTGTCCTTGATGTTCATGTCTAGTGGTTTGCTGCCACTAAAAAGCTGATGGATGATTTGTGGTAGCTGGCATTACAGTGCATTGAATTATTTTCCCTTGCTGTGGCTGACTGAAGAGTTTTATACTCTTGAAGTGCTACACTGAAGTGAAGAGAAACATTATTAATCATTAAAAAAACCTTGCATTTTAAGATACTTACAGAATGGAAAAACACTGGGATTGATCAAATAATTTATATTCGTTCAAGCAGTAAAAAATCTAGTGTTTTGGTTTTATTTTTTCTTCTGTGTGATGTGTCCATAAAAAGGCTGAAAAATCTTCGAATGTGTATATGAGTATCATGGATAAATATTTGCTCAAATCTGTCTGGAATATAAGCCACACTCTTTTACAACTGTTCAGTGTACGCTCTGCTAAATGAAAATTATGCTAGGATCTCACTAAATGATCACAAGCTAGGTTCTTTTTCTCCTCTTCAGCTGAAGGAATATGCTGCTTTTCAGGGAATGAGAAACTTGGAGATATTGAGATTTTCAGTCACTGCTTCCTAAGTAATTTATTATTTCTTTTGTAATATTTGCTGCTGAGACTGCTAACTCAGAATCTGAGATTAATTTAAATTTTGTCTGGTATTGAAAAAAAAATAAACTAGACAAGAAACATGAAAGCAGAGATTTTTGAAGTTTTGAAAGAAGAATTAAAATACTTATAGTAATTACAATTTAAAGATTAATCTCTTCCATTCAAGTGCACTTATATTTGAAAATAGGAAATTGTTCTATCTGAGCAGATGGAATCATAGAATTAAAGAAGTCTAGGACTTTTTCAGAAACACAGGGTCTTTCTTTTTTCCCACTGGTCTTGATGCTGTGTGAAACAGCTCTTTTAAACACTTGGTCTGTTGAGTAGAAGTTTAAATTTGCCACTTTTTAGTTAGAGAAAATGGGCCACAACTGAAATATATCACCAAATCCAGTAGTGATTTATCTATGTTCAAGAGCAGTATTATATTTGTAACAAGATATTACACTCACTAGCTACATTCACTGTTTTGCTCTAAGGAAAGAAGAAGAGAAAGTGACCTACTTCTATGGATTGCTATAATGTGCAAAACATTGTTCCATATCAGTAGGGCCCAATTTACAGAATCAGAAGCTCTAAGTCCATTGAACTACAGCATCATGTCTGAAAATGTTCATATGTCTCTTTCTATTCCTCTGAGAAAAACAAAAGTTGTCTTAAGTGGGCCAAACTTAAACAGTTCTATTAACATTTCAAACAAGGGATCAATAATTAAATCAGTGAGAGTTATACTCTTCCCATAGTCTTTTAACACAGGAAGAGTCATAAGGAAGAAAAAACAGAATATTACAGGATACTTGTCTGCCTCTATTAGAGTCTGATCTAATTCCAAGAAAAGCCACAAAGGATCCATTTTCAATGTATACTGGTCTTACCAGTGGAAAGGTAGGCCTAGATAGTGGACAAAAATCTCTGTACAGAACATAATACCATGTATTTTCTTGCAGAAAGTGTTAACAGCAACCTGTACTCATAGCACTAGCCAGGTAGAACAAATGTGTTAGTGTACTAATGATTTACACAGAGCATAGTAAATACGGAAGAAGCTCCAAACAAAAAAAATCCTTTCATGATCCTGTTCCCTGACAGTGTATGGCAGGCAGGGCAGGCAGTCATCATGAACTTGATTGACTGGATTAAACCATTAGTAGTTCTCCATGCTTCAAGTGCAGATGTATCTTTGTGTACATTTGTATTATCAGTCCCAAATAACATTTGTAGTTTTTGTGAGGGCATATGACTGATTTTAGCCTACAAATGCACTTAGTATTAGCTGACATAAAATGACTTGAAAGGTTACCAAAGCCAAAGTACATCTTACACAAATTAAAAACAAAGAACTAAACAACTTATTTCAAATCAGCACGTGAGTATGCATTTCTCCAGTTTTATATAATCATCTGGAAAACATTGTGTTTTCCAGATGATTATAAAAATAGGATACCAAATGTTAAGACAAAATTAAATTATTGGTTTTAAAATATCATTAAAAATCCAATTCTTGAACATCGTGATTACACAGTGGCAGAGACAGGAGGATGGCAAATATGGAAACTTATAGCTCAATATACCTTGCCATGTAATTGTAAAGTCACAGGAGAAGAAAGAATATTTTTTAAGCAGTTATACCAGATGTTGCTTTGATGTAAGATTTCTCTGCATACTGAAGCAGAGTATGTTTTAGAATATTTGTTAATGTCCTTGATCAATTCCTGAGGCATAGATTTAAAGAATAGTGGGAGGATTAGGAGTGCTTTTCCTAATAAATACAAATTCTTTTTTCTGAATTAATTTGTGGGGTTTTTTTTGGTTTTGTTTTTGGTTTTTGTTGGGTTTTTTTGGGTTGGTGTTGTTTTTGATTTTTTGGTTTTTTGATTTTTTTTTTTGCTTTTCAGTCTTAAGCCCTGAATTTGAGCTTCTTAAGATCTTTTTTAGCTTAGCACTTATGCTACTATATAGGACTCTCCTATGTCATCCAGTATCAAAACTATTCTTAGGGGAAAGGACTCTGGAGAAGGACAAGAGAAGTTGTTATTTATTTGGCAGGCTCATTATGTAGTGAGTATTTTCCACTAAAGGAAGAAAAAACTAGAGGAGCTGATGCTTCTGAAACACCAGGTGACTCCTCAAATTCTTTCATATATATTGACTGAGCCGACAGCACTCACACAGTAGTCTACAAACTGGATGTAGATTTCTCACAGGGACTGACCTTTTTTACTTTATGCTTTCAGTAAGTTGAACTAATATACTTAAAATCATCAGCAATATATACCACTGTCAACACAGAAGGCACCAAAATGCACCAGATTTACCCAAGATACCTCATCCGGATTTTATATAAATGTTCCAGTTTACACTAAGTTTTCCAAACAGAATAAAATAAAGAAAAATAATAATAAAAAAATAGTACTAAATAATAGTTCATGGGACACATGTACTTTGTGTCACATTCTTTTGTGTCTGTTTTATAATTTTATGAAAATTATATGTTTCTGGGATATGTATATATTTTTAGCATAATAAAATAATTTTACATGGCTTGACTATACACAATCTTCTAAGAGAACCTTGTCTCTTTTAGAAATCACTATTCACCTCAATATATCTCCTAGGCATCCTTATACAAAAATATTCATCTATAGTGATAAAAACAACATTAAGGTTGTAGATGATAATAAATTGTATGCTTTTAATCATAAAGTGTATTAGTCAAATTATGTTACTACATTGGCAGTGCTTATGTCCTCATCTGAGGAGATACCTACGTTAATATATAAAATAATACAAAACTTTGAAGTGGATACATAGGGTTTAATTGTACAGGGAACCTTCTAAATAAAAATCAATTCATTTCCAAAGTACTTAGTTATTACAATCCAATTAATTTTGATAGAAATCAGCTGTGCTAAGGACATCTGAAAACTTGGATTTTTTTCCTTTTTATTCAAATATTTTAAAATAAATAAAGACATTGACAATGATCCACAATATTTTTTTCAGTGTTCATAAACAAGTCACCTTCTTCTCACCTATTCTTGTCTAGTGACAAAATAGCTATAGTGTCTGCATCAATATAATAAAGGAGTACCAGAGGAAGAAATTGTTCTGTAAATCTCATTAATTCAGTGATTAGCACAAAGGGAAATTATCCACATGCTGAAGCACATTATTCTCTTACAGAAGGACGGGAAGCGTGAGCTGCAGTTTGGTATGTTGTATGTTAAATGCATTTCAGTAAACCAAGTGTGTAACATTACTCAAAATTTCTTTTGTGGAAAAGAGCTACAGTATGCTAACATTACTCAGCTTTTATCTTGTTCACCTCACAGATGACATAAAGAATCCCATCTTCCATCTCTTTGTTATTTCAAAATAATAATAAAAGTTATTCCAGCAATAAGCTCAAATTCTTTCTTGCAAAATATAATTTTAAATGGGCAAATATTTATGTTGTCAGAAAAATATCAGTAAGTCCAGTAGTCACAAACTTCCTTTATATTGTTTCTAGAGCAAGAAACAATATTTCTATTAGAAAAGAGTAAGAAGGTTAGAGGCATGAATCCTTGAAAATACAGCTTGAATAAACAGCTTGACTGTGGATGTGACAAAGTTGCAGAATGTGCTCACGGTTACATGGTTTTTAAATGAGAACTGTCCACTTACTAATGATTAAGGGTGTTTGAGTGTTGGGGTTAATATAAAGCAGCAATATGAATGAGCTGTGGTCACCACCAAGCATTTGAGGGAAAAAAGTGTATCTGATGAAGAATTTCTAGATATTTCAGGCTGTATGTGGAAAAATACTTATAGTAGGTTTCCGTAAGAAGCCTGAATTCAGCAGGAGGGTTGAAGTATTTGAGATTACAAATTAATTACAGCAATAAACAAATAAGAAGCTGAGAATCTTCCCTCTAGCACTGATAGTTAAAGAATGAATACCTGAAGAAAAATTCTTACATGAAAGCTTTTTGTCTTACCTTTCTTCCCACTCACCTTCTTCACAGGAAACATGTCTGTGATTTTGTTTGCATTAAATCTACATTCATATGTTACTGGAGTACTTATTTTATTTTAATATAGAAGACCTTAATTACCACAGAGGACAATTCTTTAACAAGAACTAGGCAATGTGCTGTGCCAGCATAGGCCATGATGCTGATAGCAAAGCTGTCCTGATGGACTTACTATTGCTTTGAATTCTTGTTTGCTACAAAATAGAAGATTGACAAAGTGAAATAACCTCTTACTTAGGAATGGAAGTAATATGTGGGGAAGTGATGAAAAAATCCTTTTAAGAGAAGGAGGAAGTTGAGATTTTACAAAGAAATATACATATACAGAAGTCAATCTTTCTAAGAGACTGTATGGGACTTTGATCTTAGAAACTGAAGTGGAGGGATAACAGATCTCAGTGGGGAACAGGGCACCAGAGGCAGACACATGTGCAAGAAGATTAGGAGCAGTGGAATAAAGTTCAAAACAGATATTCCAATTTCTTTTCAAAAAATAAGAAGTTAAAGGTTACAGGAACTATCCATAGGTATTTATGAACCTGAACTTTATAAAGGGTGCAGATTCCTTGGGAAAAACAGGTATTTGGATTAATTCACTAACTACTGGTATAATACATGGGCAACAGGCAGGAAATTAATGAAGAGAATCTCACCAAACTCTAAGTTAGTGAAGATACTCAAGTCTCACACTTTGTGCAGTAGTGTTGTGTATGTACGAGACTAGTCTGGCAGAGCAGACAATGAATCTGGATTTCAGGAAGAGCGCTTCAAGAAACTGGATTTCCCGTGGAACACAAATTTTTTTAAGGACTGAAGTGAAATACTTCTTATACCTAGGACCAAGAATTTGCTCTTATTCCTGTTGGGGTTTTGTCAGTCTAAGAGATTAAACTGTCTAATTACTACAGAAAATGCTTAATTTAACCATACAACTAATTTTGCTGTGATGCAGGTGATCCCTTTTCTAACAGCAGGTCATGCAATGTGCAGAAAAATGGACAGTAGTCAGTACAAGTAAGCTGATGGTCTTCTAGTTTTGGAGGTTTCTTTCAATTTCCAGGTCCCCATTGGGTAGCACCATTGCAGACAGCAGAAGGAAGTTGGTGCAGGTGCCAATCCCATGGAATCCCCTGAATCAGGGGTAACATTGGTACATACAACTTCAGAACAGACACGGTATTTCAGTCAGAGAAAAGTTCTGGCAGTTTTGACTACAAAATATTGGTCTTCATCATAGCAGGTGCTGAGGACAGGAGAGAAGGCACTGTTTTGCCATTGTATACAATCTTAATGTGCCCAATATCTTGAGTTTTGGTCTCCATATCTCAGGATTCTGCATTTGCTTATGAAAATCAACAATAGCAATAGTAGGTCTACTCTTTGCCATTCATAGTAGTCAACATAGGGTGTACCTGTGTATAAGAGTGAATGTTAAATAATGCCAGTACCTGTCTTGCTGCCATTTGAGCTCAGCATAGCAGAACAGAACTTATACTTATTTTAGGTGTAAAGTTAAGTGGTAAATAGCTTCCTACTTAAGACAAGAGTTGGAGGATTGTTATTTGATTCTACCAGAAAGAGGAATTCAGTAATTTCTTTAGCTACAGGTACAAATTAAAAAAAAATTTAAAAAAATCAAGAAAAGTGCTTTTAAAAATGGATAAGCCACAACCAGTCTAACAACTGTTAGGTTTATAAAATAAAATTTGTTTCTTTTTAATAATATTTAATGAGATCTTACAATTTGGTGTTTTCACCCACTTATCTTGTCCTAGCGATTTATGGCTCCTAAACTATAGCCTAAACACATGAAGATTCCAACTGGCATTTCATATGCATGAGAGGTGAGAGTTTGAGAGATAAAATTATAAGCATGAGAGAAATAAAAACTGCTCAGGTCAATCATATGCAGCAAACTTCCAAACATGGCGGAATAAAAAGCTTTTTTAGATAAAATTTTAGCAGTCCTATTATTGTGTCTGAACACTTGAATAGAAAACAGCATCAACCTCCTCTGCAGGAATATGGGCCCTCTTTGGAGAAAAAAAAAAGACACCTAATAAATTCTACCTGTCCATCAACTGCTCAGCTGAATGTCAGAGAATCTCCAGTAAGTTCATATCTTCTTGTACTGGGGCGCCCAGGCTCAATATTCCAGATGTGTATCACCAGGGGTGAGCAGAGGGGAAGGAGCACATCCCTTGGGCTGCTGACAAAACTCCTCCCTGTGCAGAGTGGGATACTGATGGTTTTCTTTGCTACAAGCATGCACTGATTGTTAATGCTAGTTTGGAACCTAATAGGAACCCCAGATCTCTCTCTGCCCAGATGATTTACAGCTGGCTGCCCCCCATGCTTACCAGTGCCTAGGTTATTCTTCCTCAGATGAGGAGGATGTTGAAATGTATATATATCCATGCATGTACTCATGGAAAGACTAAATTGATAAACATCTTGCACACTCTCTGACAAAAATCCTGTGTATAGTAAAATGTGGTCATACATTTAAAAATAGATTTCATCCTATAAAGAAACATATAAATAATCTGTCTACTGTTGTGATTTAAAAAAAAAAAAAAGAAACCAAAAAAAAAAAAAAAGAAAGCAAAACAGAGACCCTGATTTCTATTCATTTAATCTGAAGTTTATTTGTGAAGTTTGTTTATTTTCAGCCAAACCCAGTAATTCCTGGAGTGATTATAAACTCACTAAATGCCCTGCCACTAATGGTTTGACTTCAACAAATGAGTTAGGATGGCAGTATTAAATCCTTTGGGGAACCCCACAATTAAGTCAGTATATGCAATTTACTAGACCAAAGTACTTCATTCAAATCCTATCAGTAAAAAGCATTTCCCCTTTTTTCACTTAAGACTTCTAGACTATCCTCTTGAATTCTAAGAGGGTCCCAACATATCATTTTTCCCTGCAAATCTGGTTCACCTAATCCGCAGTGCTTTATTGAAATGTAGGATGTAGAGTGCTTTCTAGACTTCCCTAAGTAACTTTTCCAGCAGTAGGTTTTAATATGCCTTAGAGCATTAGCTTTAAAAAATATGTCAACAATTCAGCTTCATATTTTTTCTCCATGTGCAGTTTTTACACTAAAACTCACATAACTAGATAAGTCCACTGCCACAGTGGTTAAGTTTACCTTTATCAGTCTAATAGGATGATATTTTTTCACTCATGTGGACATACAGGAGTCTTGAACTGGTAGGAGATAGAATTCTTTGAAGACTATAAAAGTATTATTAATTAAATAATATGACAATCAGCAGTGTTCTAATTAATTTTAGGGTTTGTTTTGGTTTTTTTTTTTAAGTAATGATTGATTCGTTTGGCCCATATTGTCTATCTAGAAATTTTTTACAATAAAGCATGGTGCAGACCACAGTAAGAACAGTGATTCTGCAAAATGTATCCGTTTGTAATTGGAGTGCCTCTATCAAGTCTGTCAAAGACTCTCTAACATGGAATTCTAATTCTGTTGAAATATCAGCAAGTTTAAATATACTGTTAATGTATGTGCTTCACCTCATATAGTGTTGGAATGAATTTCCTCTTATTTTTCTATTATGCTGTAAAAAAATAATGATACTTAGGACGTTGCACAATGTGCTAATGTTGGGAATCCAGATTGTATTTTTTAATTATTTAAAAAGCAGCAATGGATTTAGGCCAGGACTCAGCATCTCTTGGACTTTAGCAAAACCTGGAATAAGCCAAATCAAGTGGACATAACTAACATTTACAAGTGGTGACAATTCACACCACATTTAACTTATTTTTCTTAGTTATTTTAATGTGACAAATAGCAGAGGAGGTTTAACTATGGCTTTTATAACAGCTTTCCTATTATTCAGGCTTCCTGGGCTTGGATAACAGTTTATTCCAGACCAGTCCAGCTTCCTTTGCTTGATCGTGCAGCAAAGTCGTAATAATCCTATTGGTAACATTACAGGCTGTTGCTATGGAAATTAATGTATTATCTCAGAAAAATGACAGATGGGTTGAGCAGGGAACAAGCCCATACTTAAACACTGATCCTTACATTACTAACTAATCCCTAAACGGATGTCACTTAGAGAACAGCTAATTTCAAAGACTTTACTGAAACCATGTGACGAGGAGGAATGGCAGAGGACAGAGGTTGTGCTAAGTATTTTGCTTCCAAATAGTTGCATTATCTCTTTCACTTCTACTTGTTTGCATTGCTTTTCTCTTAACATGTTCCAGACAACCTGTGGTATATCAGGAACTATCAGGAGAGAGCAGGAAATAGCAGCATTGTGTGTGCATCTTAATAATAATAGCTTCTCCTCATCTCCCCCTCTGTGAGTGAATTATGTCATTAAAAAAGAAGTAGACAAGGCAGCATCAATGCAGTAGTTATCATTTGCTGATACAATTCAGATTAAAAAAAAACCCAGAAATTAAAGAAAGGTGATGTGCCATTATGCTGCCATCACACAAAGGGATCTTGTGCATATTTTAAGTCTTTAATCATTGAAGCTCATTCTTCCTCTTATTTTAAACAGAAACATTTGGACTTTATGCCCACATCAGTGTAAACCCAGCTTAATTATGGAGAGTGCAGCATGTAGCAAGTGCAATTTGCAGAAGGACAAAGCAAGAGTGTAGGTTACAAACTCCTCTGGGACCTATGCTAACAGCAAACTGGATCAAGGTAGTACAATGAAAAATACATGGACTTTTAAAGGAGAAAATAATGACTAGGGTATGAAAAATCTGCTTTTTATTTAATATAGATTTTTTTTTCCTGAGAAAACAGAAGGAAAAGATAAAACACTAGGATTTTTTTTTTCTCTTAAGCAATACTAAATGTCACCATTTTGATAATGTTTTCTTCAGAATAATTTCCCTGCTTTTTATGAATCACATAACAGTGCATTCTTCTTTGGTGGTGATGTTTTTATGATTCTGGCTATGAATAATGATGTTGCAACAACTGTCAAAAATATACTATTGTTAAATACTTAAAGAAAAGACTTGGCTGTGCTACTGGCAAAATACTGAGTATTAAAATTATCTCCTCATAATGCTCTGAGTAACAGCAAGAATAACTAGATATGAAAATGTATAAATCTGAGTCATATCAAGAGACAACACATCATTTCAGCATTATAACAAAATACGTATCAAAACAGGGATTTAATTTAAAATCTCCAAGACTCAAAGCCAAGACCTTAAATATGCCATAATTTTGTTCAAAAAAAAAGTAGTCATTCCTTGAGGAAAAGCTATTATTTTAATTACTCAGAGAAAAAATATGCTACAGCTATGAAAGTTAGAGGTATATTTTACAGATTATATTCTTTTATATAATAACACCTGCAGTGAGCCTCTCTTTGACTTAAAATTCAACAAAAGAAGGCAAGCAAAACCCCCCATAACCCAAACTCCAGAGAAAAGCTGGGTATTAACAACAATCAGGATTGGAAAACTTGGGTTGATGGGCTGTACCAGACATTTGTTGTGCACCCATGCATATCATGTTCCTTGGTTCCTTCATAGATTTGGGTTGTTTGTTTGTTTGTTTGTTTGGGGGGTGTTAGGGTTTTGGTTTTTTTTTTGGAGTTTTTTTGTTTGCCTGTTTGTTTTTGGATTAAGTTTTATTTTCATGTCAGGTTAATCAGGTAAATATAGTAGACATTAAATCCTGCAATTTTATTTAAAGACCAACAAGGGCCACAAGGGAATATAAGAGAATGAGTCCAAATAGACTAATATGGTTTCTACTAGGTGAAAGTCACAGACAGTTCAGAGCCATTAGAAACACAAGCAAAATAATGTTGCAATTGAGTACACAGCAAAGCTGAAATCCAAAGAATGTAATGGGAAAGGCAGCACAACATGCATCTGGATTGTCTTTGTTCCTCCCTCTAAGAAGAAAGAATTTATCAATTTTTTTATTCTTATATAAAAGTTGAGGGGTTGTTATGTGGGTTAAGAATAGCATTAGTAACAGTACTTTGATCAGATTTGTAATTTCTGTTTCAAAAGGAATGGTAATACTTGGTCCTGTCAAGGCAGATATAGAAATCAAATATTTGTGACACCATTAGTTGTTGATTATATACCTTTCTTGCAGGGAGCTAGTATGCAGGTCATTTAAATATGAAATAACTTTCTTGATAAATTCTAAGAAGCAGAGCATCAACACATGTATTGACAGAAGGAAACAGAGGCAGGAGGAGTTTAGTGTCACAAGTATTTATTATGCAAGAGGTAGAGTGGAGACTTCTGCAAATCATATGCTAAAGCTGCCCTGTATTTATGAACAGCTTTGCCTGGATAACTTTCAAACTCTTACAGGAATGCAAAAGAGATCTCGTGACTCAGCCACACTTCCAGGATACCAGAGAAGCCCTGCAAATTTTCTAACTTTTTCCATCTTACAAGCAAATAGCAAAAAAAGTGTACTAATATATTTAATTCAATCCTTTTTTTAATTATTATTCTAAATGCATTGTCAAATAATTTGTACTTCAAAAGTTTAAAGCCAAATATTTTATAATTATTTCTGCAGTGTGATATTCTGAAACTGTGGGATGATTCATGCCAAATCCTGGAGGTTTAGGTCAGAAAAGCTACATGATTTTTTATACTAGGCTTCACAGCAGAAGAACTCAGGATTTACATTACTTATCCTAATTTACAAGGCAGAATTTTGATCAAATACCTGATACAGAAGTATCAGTACAATGATTTGAGAACAAAACATTGAAATGAACAGAAATGTAACAGAAAAAAACCCCACAAACAAAAAAACAAACCAAAAAAGTCACCCCAAACCAATCAGAAGGAAATGGTATTAATCCCCAAAGTCTAAAAAAAACTGAAATAAAGAACTATCAGATTACAGCTTGCCATTAATAAATCATTATTTGAAGGGGACTAGATTACATATGAGAATAAAAAGGTCTATAGACCAAAACCACTGATTTCTGTACTGAACAAGCTGGTAAAAGCCATGTAGGAATAGAACTATGTACCTTCATATGGAACATTCTGAGGAAGATTCAGCAGCGACTTCACTGCAAAAAGACTTAAATCAAAATCTGTTGAAGTTTTATGACATCATTTGGATAAGATTTATTGGGATGATGCTTTCCAATAAACTTCTTTAAGCTATCTTAAAAGAAGTCCTTAAAGAGATTAGATCATTATTGTCAGAGCATGGTAACTGTCTCAGACTTGTAACACGAGGACTTCAGGAAGAAAGAGAGAAAAAAAAAATCAAACACACAAAGAAATATAAGTATTTTACAGTAGGGATTTCCTACAGAGCTCTTCAGGTACCTATGCTGTGCGCAGTACTACTCAAAGTACTAATAAATAATGTGGAAAAGGGAAAATAGGGGAGGTCACAACAGCATATTTAGAGTACAAAATTAGTACTGACTAGAGAGATAATCAGAGGAATTAGTATGAGTAACTGGGTGATAAAAACAAGTCAAGATCCAGCACTGATAAATGCAAAGTAATGCTCATGAAGAGAAGAACAGTCACAATTACACATATGCAGTGATAAGCTTGAAATAACTATTAGCATATAATTCATTCAGGAAAGATGTCTTTATGTCATTATGGATGGATCTATGAAAATATCAGCTCGTTATTCAGAAGTAGTCAAAAACTCAATATATTTTGGATTAGTTGGAAACAAAAAAAAAACCCAAATGCAAAAAATTATTTTGTTATGTTATAATTTCAATGTTGATGGATTTGAATCTTCAGTATTGGCTATAGCTTTAGACATCTTCCTCTCAAAATCATGCTGAAGATCCAGAAGTGGGGCAAACTAAGACAACAGATCAGATATATGGGGAGTTTCTACTTGACAAAAAATTGAAATATTCTGAGGTCTTTAGTTTAGATGAGCTATGAAGAATGTAACATATACACAACATATAGAAATCTGGATGTCTTGCAAAAAAATAAATAAACAATGTTTATTCTCCATTTTTCATCAGAGTTGATTGTTCAGCTGCTGTTGAATCAGGAAAAAGATCTTACGTGCAACTGTTTTGCTCATATGTATAATCAGTCTTTGGAATTCATTGTTACAGGAAATAAATATGAAGAGTTCAAAAATTATTAAGCAAATTCATTGAAGAAATGTCCATGTATTAAACATGATGCTGTGGCTGCAGCCTCAGGACTACTGAACTCAATTCCCACTCAGGAGTGGGAAGTCTCAGGACCACCATCGCCACATATCTGCGCCAGGAGAGAAATATTCACTGCTTCCCATACTCCTAATCATTTATCTCAAGCCACAGAAAGAAACAAAAGACCTTTACCCTGGCCTAGTATGGTGGTTTTTACATAAGCAGCAAGCTGTGGGAGAGTTTTTCTAGTGTGATATAAAAGTCCTGATCTCAAATACACAGCAGTCAACAGCAGGAATCCCATCAGTGCCAGAGGCTTTGACCCAGACCTACACCTTCCTCTCCACCCTTGAACTGCTGTCACCTGTCTGGAGGCACGGGAGGAGCAGCAGTCCTGCACATCATTAAGTTTCTCTGCAGACTTTGGGAAAGGCTTCCATAAGGCTGTTCTTGCTGGATGAATTCTACCCAATAGGATAAGTCTCCTTGCCAGCAGTGCTCAGCACACATGAGATGTAACACTGAGAGGAGACATCTCTCCCCTGTGCACTCTCTAATACAGCACCTGTGCACTCCGTTTTCATCACCTGTGAAGAGAGGATAAGTTAAAGCAGGCTTCAGAATCTAAAGATTAACATCATGGATCAGATATCTTTTTCTGTCAGATCATTTTCTATCTGGCTTTCTGACTTTCATCGGTTTTGTTCTTTGTGCGTGTTTCATCTAAGGTGTTTACATTAGAGGAGTGTCACACAGACATATATGGATTTGATTCCAGCAAGTTGAGGAAAACAGATTTGTAAGCCTTTACTCCTGTACTTCCTCGTAAGAGTAAAGACATCATAGAAAAAAACCCCCTATATTTTAAAAGGGAAACTGTTGGTTTAATTTAGCTCTATCTGCTTTAAGTATTTCTAATAAATATCTTGCTATAATATCTGAGTGCTAGTAAGTACAAATTGTTTCACTTAGAGAGACAAACTCTTTCACTACAAACTCCAGTAAAGAGCTCCCCTGCTTTTAAACATTTTGTGTAAAAGATTTTTTTAATCTTACTCACTGATCATAACTTTAAACTCTTATCATCAAACTGAAAGCTCAAGCTTCTTTCTATTACAAAGCCTAAGATCCCTGGGATTTGCTAAAATATAAGTGCTACAGCTTCAAGATAAACATAAGTTGTTTCATAATTTAGAAAGAAAAATCAAAGGTTTCCCCCTACACACTCTGTAAGCAGCTCTCAGCTTCTAAACCCTTTAGAACATCAATCTTCTTTTATGGGGCAGAGCATTGCTGAGCACTGTGTATCTATGCCTTGAAGCAAAGGCAGTGTCCTACATTGTTAGCTGTTCCACCAAACCAATCTCTTCTCTACAAATGAGCAGTTAAGGACTGAAAGCTACTTTTGAAAATAGTTGAAAACTCTACAAAGGATTTTGCAAAATATCCCGAGATATAAAATTATTTTTCTTCTTGGAGGGTCAAAAACTGAATTATACCTGGTCTGGAATTTAAGCCTCCATATACTGAGGCTTTGTAAGCTGATATTTGCTTGGGGAATGTTTTCTGATGCTTGAACTCTTGCCCAGGACTTTGGGGGTTTTTAGGCAAACACGTTCCACCTGCATGCTTTGAGCATTACATCTCTTCCAGCCATACACAGAGAGAACTGGAAAGCATATGAGTACAGGAATATCAGGGTTTGCAGTCAGCAGATGCAGAGCTAAGCCTGGATGCCACAGCTCCAGGAGCTGATTCTCCTCTCTCTCTCTCATAGCCATCCCTGTGTCTGCTCATGCAGGGCCAAGGCGTGGTCTCCAGCCGCAGATGTCTTGAGCTTTCATTGTTCACTCATAAGCAGCCACATTGCACTGCATCCCCCTCTTCTCCTCCACTCACCCCCTCTGTATGTTGTGACATCTGCTTTCTTTTTGATCATCAGGAATATGGTAACCTTGGCAGAAATCACTTTAATCATAATTTTCCTTAAAAAAAAAATGCTTCACTGCAACTTCAAACAGACGTTTTATGAGACATTTCTGACAAAGTCAATGCAGACATCTTTTCAAAATTTCTTTTCTTTGAAAAAAAATTAAAAAAACGTTAGAAAAAAGTATAAAAGCATTCATGTTTATCTGGGTGGTTTGCATAATCAAGCTCACTTCAGAAAAAATGCTATCCTCCTTTAATTTTCTTTAAATCTGGAAAGCTTTAGTTTAAATTTAGCTTAAAACAGCAGGACAAGTACAAACTATAAAAAGTGTAGTCTTATTTAATGAACAATTAACAATCATAACAACTAACAAGTACTGGCTATGTTTTGTGGAATTTATTGTTAGTTTGTTTTTTTTTTTATTTTTCAGGCATGGGTTTGCACTCTAAAAAGGCAAAAAATTTTTGGTTTTAAATCAATCTTCTGAGAATAGGAGAGCTGTTTAATTTTTTATAATGTTTATTTACATTAGAAATAATGTAAATAAACATTAGAATTGTTGTGTCAATGTCCACAACCTGAGTTAAAATACCCCAAAGACTTTCAGTTTCATTTCTTTGGCATGCAGAGTCGGTTCCCAATGGTGCTCTCCCCATATTTTTCTTTGCCCTTGATTTTCATAGTTATTTATCTGTGCAAGTAACCTTTGGTAGTTTTTGGGGTTTCCATGTTGCTAAGCTAGTTCAGAAATATTTTAAAAAGTATCACTAGCCTCTTCAGAACAGTCTCCCAAAAAAAAAATATTCTTTTTGTTGCCACTTTTTCAATCTGTACTTTCATAGATTTAAATGCAGTTGAGTATTCTTTATTCTACCTTTATGCCTTCAGAAAAATGGAAATACTTTGATTTCTAAAGAGATTTTGTACAAAAAAGTAGTAATTAAGACACAGTAAAATATTTATTAAAAAAATTTATCTATTTTCCATCTGAACAACCTATAATCACAGTGAAAATGCCTTATTTCCTGGTAAGGAAGTTATCATCTAAGACACAAGTTTATAGAAGTATGAATCATAAACTGTGAGGACTCCCTCCTTAAAATATCCTATCTACATACATGCAGTATGATCGTGTTAAAAACATCACAAGGGAAAGAATATAGCAAGTATTTGTAAGCAGAATTTCAGAACTGAGATTGTAAAATTCTGGGTGCAGCAGATAACATTTAAACCTGGAATAAGTTGTCTCCACGCGTGGATTCAAACAGCCTATACCTGCATGATGTGAGAAAGGCAGTTTGAAATGCTTCCTACTTTGGAAAATGTGTGTAAATCTTCAGGCACTATGGTCACAGTTAATTTAATCTTTGTTCAGGTCCAATAACTACAAAAATGTTCTCCTCCGGCAACACAGTATTTGCATTTATTAACTAACAGGGATGCTTATAACAGAATAATTGATTCCTTTATCCAATAGAACATACATTATATCTTCACTCAGAAATTCAGTTTATTTAATCTAAAATTATAATTTCTGTGACCTTCCAACTTTTTTTTTTTAATGGGTTTTTTTCATCTAGTTATGAGTTGGAAATTAATATTATACATTTGGCCTTATACATTTCTTCAAAAGCTACTTCCCCACATGTTTTGGTGAAATTGTTACATAATCAAACAATGAAAACTGAAGTTGTTTGGCCTACATGAAAATAAAGGGTGGCTAGGGACAACACTTTTGAAGAATTGATGAGATGCGGACTAATGAGTACACATTTCTTTTTCCCATTTTGGTAATAGCAAACCAATAATAATGCTGCACTAATATTTCTTCAAATGATAAACTGTCACAATAATACTACTATTCCTGATTTGGTAAGGCCAGTTATGATAACTGTACCAGCTGATTTGGCCAGAAAACATTTTGAAAACCTGAAGTTATACCATGAAAAGAATTATTTATACAGAAAGAGAAAATGATGATTTCAGTCAAGTCAGACTTGATTGCAACACTGAACTCCTGAATTTTTTTTGTTAGAATAGTGTATTACATCTCTGACATAAATACCAATTCGGGTTTTTTTCTAACATTTTGTCATTCATACAATTAAAATACTGTCCACCGCATAATCTTTCTTTCATTTTTCACTTGAGGATTTAGTCTTGCCACTCAATGTCTCTGAAATCGGTATTAGACTTTTTTGGTAGAGTTTCATTTTATATTAAATCCTTATGAAAAAAAGCATAAACTTTCTGGAAGTTTATGCTTTTGGATTTTTTTAAAATAAAGGTAATTCCATCTTTGCTGTAGAGATACGTCATTCCAGTTTTATTTAAGACACTTCAGAACACAAAAATGTAAGAGAACTTATGAACTGTCATTTGCTGCCAAGTCCTTTAAGCACATGAAATGCTTGAGTTGAGAAGAGCCGATTTTCTCATGAACTTAAATGGAATGAGCTTCATTGACTATTGCTGAGAGACACTCAGGAATTTTCAAATTGAATGCCTATTTTACTTAAGTTCACACTGTGGGTATTTTGTACTATCAGCCACAAAATAAAGGTCAGACTTAGTTGCTGTCCCATTATTTCACACTTAATGTAACACATCTCATAACAAAACTAAAATCTAATGATTTCTATGTTCTTATATAGCTATTTTCTCTAACAAAATCTAGTAGACAAATTTATAAAAACAAGTAGTGTTCAATTTTCTACTCATCATTTACACTCTAAACAAAAATAGAAGTAAACCCCAATTAGCTTTTTAATAGAATACATAGAAAAAATTTAAAAGAAGATAGTCAACCATTGCTTGTATTAAACCACTCCCCTACTGCCCTGAAGAATAAGACATTTTATGATAACTGACACAAACACTGATATTTGTTCTTAGGAAGGTACTGTAGAACAAAACTGAACACTAAATAAGAAAGGAAAACTTCATTAAAAAGTAGGAGGGTCCTATAAAACCTGTAAAAATTGTTATTTCTACCTCCCAAGAGGACTGAATTTTAGTGTATTTGAAATCCCATTCCAAAAATATGACAAAACGGTCTGTTATTACTGAAACCAACAGGCCTTTTTCTTGAGTTCTTGTAAATCCCTTTAGTGCTACTGCAATGGGAAAAAAGACTTTATCTTGCCTTAAGTCAATAACTGTATAAAGGAATCCTCAGGGAATGTGTGGCTGCCTTATCCAACAGCACAAAGGACAGATAGGTCAATAGGATTTACCTGTAAGCACCTGACACAGAATCCTGTTTCTCCCATCGCTAATACTACCTTAGCCTTCCCCCTCTGCCACTTTGAAGTTGCTGGATGGGAAAGGAGAAAGTGGAGAGTTTTGTTTCTAGAGATTTAGATGTTAGGCCTCCCTGAATTATTATTGCTGGTCAAGATGCTAATTTGACATCTTAGCTCTGATTTGCACCAGTACGTGACACTTCCCAGAACAGGGTTAGAGTTTTAAGATTTCCTGTCAAATTTTTATATTGTTCAGGACCTCTTTCCTTCTTTGGCACTTCTCAGTTAGAACAGCATTACTCCTCCCACCTAATAGTTTCTTTTCACTTCCTTCTAGCCATTTTGTCTTTACCTGCTGTCAAATCTTTCTTCTCACTTACTTCAGGCACTGATAGGAATAATTTTATAATTTGCTTATTTCTAAAAGGTGAAAATGTAGCAGTATTTAAATAAAGATATAGGCATTTTGACACATTATAGTTTCCATGAAATGTAGCATCAAAATATGATCCTATTTTGATAGACCTATTTGGATACTGTTTTAATACTACTTTTTTGATAAGCCTATTTTGATACTGTTTTGAACGCTTCCTAGAAGCAATTCACCAAGTCCTTATCACCAGAAATGAGTGAATTTATTCAAGCAGAGAAAGAAAAGCCTTGTCACCTCAGGAAACTTTTCAGAAAACAACAAGTCAATAAAATTTGTGATTGCAGTCAATTTTCATACAAACTTCTCTTTGCAAATGGAAGAGTGAAACAATAAAGAAAGCTACCGAGTAAAAAGAAGAAGGATATTTACACCCAGGCACAGAAGAGGAAAAAGTTGTGTAAGCTAGGATACAATTTGATGAGTCTGGTGTTACTTTTCCACCTTTAATGGAGATTAAAGGAATAACTGGCAAAATTTCCTCATGCAATAGAAGAGGATCTTTGTTTTCTCAAAGAGAGTTTTCGTGGAAGATTTAAACAATTTCTTATGACAGAAAGAAGGTGTGCCAAGAGGATACAGGCCAGGAAACTGAATATTGCTGTAATGAGTGCATGATATCATTTACGAAGAATAGCCAACTGCCTCAGTTACTCTCCTGAATATAAATCTCTAGTGAGATAAAGGTTTGGGAGTAGTAGCAGTAATAAAAAGGAGCAAGTTAAAAAGTACTCATGTTGACTTCCTTGAAAAAAATAGAATATATAGATATATGCCTAAATGCTTATATGAATCCAAGTATAGATATTTCTGGTTGATCTTGGATATAGGTATTTTTAGATGCTTGAGTTATCTTAAGATTTATTTGGAAGTATGTTTACAAAACAACAGGTGCATTTATTTGGAAGTATGTTTACAAAACAACAGGTTCATTTACGCAATAAAAGGAAAAACACATAACTTCCTAAAAGGTGTGCACACAGCTTGATTTTCTTTTCAGATGCTAGAAAAGGATCAGGATGTACAGTGATAAAGCTGCCAAAAATACTTGTCATGAATAGTGTTGCATCTGGGCAATCCAGACCAGAAGTCCACAGACAAGATAGTGTGGAGTGTCTTGACATCTGTAAACCCCATCTTTTCTAGAAAATTATTCAAAAATAGTTACAATTAAAAAAAAAAGTGTTCCTCTTAACAGTCACTATTTTAGGAGGCATCATTCTTAATTCTGTCCCATGTCTGTTATGTTTCTAGAGAAGAAATTCACAGCCCACAAGAGGTGCTTATTTTAAGTTCATCCACTGTGATTGCTATGATTATGACTTGGCAAACATTGTTCTCAGATCAAACTCAGGACTATCGCTTCAGAAATACCAGGATGATACTTTAATATATTAATATAAGTGGAAATGTTATACACAGAAAGGGGCTTCTAAATGGAAGAATACACCTACAATCTATTGCCGAAAATAGGAAAACAAAAGCATTGACATCAGCTGCCTCTATTTCACAGCCCAAAAACACTGCATAGGAAGACCACTGTTAAGGATAAAATAAATGTTCATTTTTCTCAGTATTAGGGTCTTTAGAATGACTATTTTCAATAACTGTCCAGGTTAATTGCTAATTGATACAAATAATCTGTTATTTTATATCAGCTGAGGACTATGAATATCATTGCAAATCCTTTTATGGTAACTCCAAAGACTAAAGTAGGTTTCTTATCTTGTCCCCTTATGACTGTCATGTATCTTTTACTGTATGCATGTGTCCTTTGAATGAGAAAGCTTAGTGCAATGACTTCTGCTGCCAGGATTTTGTCAGAATTTTGTTATTTCAAGACTTCCAGACATCCTTCTAGCATAGTATATAATGAGAGCATTTATAAAATAAAGCATCATCAAAAAGATAGGTCACATGTGAAGTACTTTATGGCTATTATACTCTGACACAGGGACAGAAATAAGGTATATTAATATATTTTCTGAATAAACATTATCTTAAACACATTTGCCCTAGCAGAAAAAAAGTCACCTAGGCATTTTTCAACAAGTTAAAAAAAAAAAGGAAAAAAGTCTACAAAGGAAAAAATGTGCAATATACAAGCAAGAAAAATGCAAGGAAAATTTATTCACTGAACAGAATTTCAGCAGTTGACAGTAATCCAATTGGTGTAGTTTATAACATTGATATGAACAGCATGTATACAGTCAGATCAATGACCATTAATCATACCATGGAAGAATTTAAAGACAAAATAGCTTTGTAAGAACAGTTAGTCTGTCTTCTGCCCACACAGGCTCTCTGAAAAGCATATTCTAATTCTCTTATAGCATATAGAATATAGCTTTACTATGAACTCCGCTACTTCAGCTTTTACAGTACAAATCTGTCCCTATATTGTTTTCGTCTGTAACTTTTGTGACCTTTCCTTAAACTAATATCTCCCCACAGGATGGTGACAACAGCTGTGCTAGTCATTTATTTAAATATTTTTGAATTTATTTGCTTTCACTGGTATGATAAGTGAAAAAAATAACATCCCAGGCTTTCACTAATTTTTCATTTTGCAGTATTCTTTCAGAAATTATGGGGGTTTTTTTCCCTTTCAGTTACACTTATTTTAATTTTAATTTCTGCTTAAGATTTTTACCTTTTTGTGTGTGTGTGTGTGTGTGTTTATCAGTATAAAGTAAAAAAAAAAAAAAAGAGATACAATCACAGAATGGTTAAGGTTAGAAGGGATGTCTGGAGAGCAGTCAGTGCTCTACCTCCACCAAGGAGCAGGAACTTGGAGTTTGAATCTCTCCAGAGAGGGAGATTCCATGACCTCCCTGAACAGACCATTCCAGTGCTCTACCACCTGCAATGAAGAAGTTCTTCCTGATGCTGAGGTGAAACTTCTCATGTTTTTCTTTATGGCCATTGCTCCTTGTCCTGTCTCTAGGCACCACTGAAAAGAATCTGGTACCCTCCTCTTAACAAATGTCTTTGAGATATTTATATGTATTGATGAGGTGCCCTCTCAGTCTGCTCTTCTCTAGACTAAACAGACCCAGCTCCCTCAGTCTCTCCTCACAAGAGAGTTGCTCCAGACTCTGGATCATCCACATTCTACAATAACTCCTTCTCTTTCTTGAACTTTGGGGACTGGAATTGAATACAATACTCTGGTTGTGGTGTCACAAGGGCTGAGTAGAGGGGCAGAATCACCTCCCTTGACCTGCTGGCCACACTCTTCCCGATTCACCCCAGGATACCATTGGCCCTCCTGGGCACAAGGGCAGAGTGCTGGTAAACTTGCCATCCACCAAGACTCCCAGGTTCTTCTTTACATAAAATATGTGTTGAGTGTAATAGTGTGAAGAGGAAATCTCCTTTTAACAGACTGGTGTAATTTGCTAAGTTTCTAACTCACTACTACATTGATTGATGAATTCATGATCTCACAAATTCACTAACTTTAGCATTTATGAGCAAGATCATTACCTACCATGGGTGACAGTGGCATAGGCAAAACTGTATTAATTATGGGTCATAGAGTATATGTCTAGATGGTATATTTCTGGAATATGTAAGGTCCATTTGAGTATTTTTTGGGACTTTGCTACTGAAAGATTGGGCACAGAATTTCACCTCATTGCTGTATTACTATGGAAGCATAGCTTCTGATCACTTCAGAGACTTGTAAATTCACATACTTCTGCTCACAAGAGTTATGAAGAGATATGCACATAAAGCACAATAAATTTCCTACAGTTTCTGGATATTTTGAAGTTAGTATTTAAAAGTATTATCTTTCTAAGAACACGTAAAATCATACCTTTACTCACCTAGAAAAGAACATGAAGCCTTGTGCCACATCTGACTTATTTACAAGTAAGCACAGGAAAAAATGTCCCTTATGGTTGATGAAGGAATGTAGAAACCTAGAAAAAACTCCTTAAGAACAGCTGTACTGGATCATCAGGGTTATCTGCCATCAGTAAAAGCTACAGCAGGTAAGTGGAGAGAGCATTTCCTGAATTCACTCCTATCCTTCCATAAGTTGCATATTAGAGGCAGGTGCAAATTTTGTAACCTTCGACTGATTATTATTCCATGAAACTATTTAGTCTCCTCTTCAGTCTCTGTAAATTGTCTTAGTCAACAATGTGCCATAACAAACAATTGCACAACCTTAGTTCATAGAGGAATACCCTTTTGTTTCTAGCCTGCCTCCTACTACTTTAGTTAGAATTTTCCATGATGCAATATGGAAGAGATCTCAGATTCACACATAGTCACCCTTTCCTGATGCTCATGTATCATGACTGGAGCTCAGCTAGCATCTGATCTCTCATTCCCTTCACATTGCAATGGGGGAGAGAATAGGAAAAGTGAGAAAACTCATGAGCTGGGATAAAAGAAATTTAATAGGGAAACCGAAAGCTGTGCACACAAGAAAAGCAAACTAGGAATTCATTCACCACATCCCATGGACAGGCATGCGTTCAGATATAGTCAGGAAAGCACGAAAGGGCTCCATCACACGTAATGGTCAACAGATGTCATTGATTCAAACATCCCTCCTTCCTTCTTCTTCCCTCCTCTTTCTGTGATGAGCTGGATGCATACAGTCTGGAATATCCCTTTGGTCTGCTGGAGTCAGCTGTCCTGACTGTGTCTCCTTCCAACTTGGGCAACCCCAGCCTGCTCACTGGAGGTGCTGTGAGGAGCAGAAAAGGCCTTGACACTGCAAGCACTGCTCAGCAATAACTTAAACACCCCAGTGCTATAAACACGGTTTCCAGTACAAACCCAAGACACAGCCTCCTATTATGAACTCAAAATCACCTCTTCCCAAGCCAAAGCCAGAACATTGTGGTATTTGTGATTCTTTAGATATTTACAAATATTTATTTATTTGAACAGTGAGATAACAATGTATTCTGGTTTGGCTTTTTTCCCTTTCATGATTAGTACTTAGCACTTCATTTATACTTTGCCTGCTGCTCAGCACAGAGGTGGCATTTTTGTGGAACAATCTGTTACAACATAAAGATGTCCCTCCTGAGGACAAAGGTCAGGTCTGTGCCCATTTGCTTTATGTGAAGTTTTCCCAACTGTATCATTTTGCAGTAAATCTGATCTGGATTTTATACACCACATGATTATGCAGTAACTTCTGTAATCTTTCACAGTGGGATTTCCTTCTTACTGTATTGAACTACCAACAAATTTTATCACCTCATTATTCACACCAATTTTAAGATTACTTCTAAATCTGTAGAAAATTGTGTGTCCAAGAAAAGACCTTCCATTTTGAAAAATATATTTTCACTCCTCACCTCTGAATCAAAGCTCTAGCCAATTACCGATCTACTCAAGTAGTTATATTTTTGTCTCCGTATAGTAATATCATACTGTATCATGTCAAATATTGCTACAAAATTTCCTGAAGTTTTCATAGACAGACCTTGCAGATACCCTGCCAACAAGATTCAATTTATCAATGTTTACTGATGTTTTTAAAGAAACCCAAAAATATGTAAGGCATGACTCCTTTTAATAAACATGCTGTTAAGCCTTGTGCCATTTATCCTGCTACTACATGTCCACTATCAACGTTCAATATTTTAGCTTTTCATTAATTTGCCATGTACGTTTGTGAGGTTTACTGAGCAATACTGTTCTGCTAATCCATGCAATCCTTTCTTTAAAGTAGTATGATATTTGTCATACTCCAGTCCTTAGAACCGATGTTGTATTTGTTGTAGCTTTTTTGTTTGGGTTTTTACAATGAAATTTCATAGCACAACTAGCATTTAATATAGATTCCCTTTAAAGTGACTGTAGCATATATGGGCAACCTCTTGTAGTAAGTCAACTTGTTTCATCATCTCTTTGTAAATAGCTCAGTTTTGTACAATATTTGAATACTCCCTTAAAAAAAAAGGGGAAAGGGAAAGGGAAAGGGAAAGGGAAAGGGAAAGGGAAAGGGAA
>QUSF01000013.1:1604617-1712356 GCA_003676055.1 Chloebia gouldiae | reverse complement strand
AGAAAATCGAAGATAAGCGTATTTAGAAAACTGTGACTCTCTAGTTCATAATACAAGTGAGACCACTAGTTATAGAGATCAGGAAAATTAAAATGTCAGCTTAGGGGAGAATACAGAGGAGATGCTGTGTTCATTAATTTCAACTCCAGTGCACTGCCATTGTTTTCTGAAGCTAAGACTTTCAACTCCAGTGCACTGCCATTGTTTTCTGAAGCTAAGACTTTGTTGAAAAGTATATAAAGCCTCCCTCATATATACAAAAGATACAAGATGTCTTCTCAAAAGCTCTGGTCCCTCACCAAAAAAAAGATTCTTCTACATCAGGTCACAAGGCATCATGAAAAGGTCTGGGATTTTCACTGGTTCATTACTATTTAGTACTGTTTAATATAGATAGCTGCAAAATAGAGACAGATTTCTCATTTTTTATTCTTATTTTGTTGAGAATTGTTCAGATATGTCTTTCAATCCACATGTTGCCTGCTTACCTCTTGATCTTAATTAACATTTTATTTCTGTTGCAGTTCAGGTTTTCCCACCTTGGAGTATGAACCGAGAATACAACAGTATTTTCTTATGCTAACTTCAGTTTTACTTTAAGCATGAGGGAAAGACCATGGATGTCGTCTATCTGGACCTTGTCGAAACTTTTGACATTGTCACCCACAGTGATTCTGTGGAGACATCCATGGTTTGGAGAGGTGCCTCTACTGTTCACTGAGTAGAACCTGAGCTGCCTTTTCTCCAGGCTGAACTACACAAGCTCCTTCAGCCACTCCTCACAGGAATTGTTCCCTAGAGGTTTGTTGCCCTTCTCTAGATGTGATCAAGCACCTCAGTGTATTTCTTATAGTAAGGGTCCCAAAAGAGTACACAGATACTTGACTGAGGCCCATTAATCCAGTCTGTCCATAATTGTCTGCAGAGCCCTCTTACCCTCTAAAGGATCAGCACCCCTGCCCAGCTTGGTGCACTTTGCAAACTGACTGAAGGCGCACCCGATCCCCTTGGACCAGATAATTGATAAAGATATTAAATAGAACAGCCCCAATGCTGAGCCATGACCACTTTTGACCAGCTGCCAACTGGATTTCTTTCATTCACCACAACTCTTTTGGCTTGGCCATCCAGTCAGTTTTTTATGCAGAAAACTCTCTTTTTTCCCTGAGTTCCAGTAAAAGGTCTCCATTCAACCACACCAGTCATTCCCACCAGCTTGTCTTTTGACACGTAGGGATAGTGTCCTGCTACACCTTTAAGATTTCCTTCTTGGAGAATGTCCAGCCTTCCTGGCATTGTTTGCCCTTGAGGACTGACTCTCAAGAGAGTCTCTCAACTAAAGTCCTAAACAGTCCAAAGACTGCCATCTGGAAGTCCATTGTAGCAGTTCTGCTGATCTCCATCTTAGTTCTGTGAGAATCAAAAACTTTATATATGTTTGTTATGGCCAGGATGGTCTCCAAGAATGATTCACCCCTCCTTCCTGTACACAAACACCAGGTCCAACAGGGTGCCTTCTTTAGCTGTCCCACTCATCACCTGTGTTAAGAACTTATTTTCCACACACCCCAGAACCATCTTAGACTGTTTCCTCTCTGATTTATTGTATTGCAATACTATATTAGGAACGCATATATCTTTTTGAAAAAAAAAAAAAAGAAATACATATTGTAGATGTTTTATAGAATTTGTTATATATATATTACATATGTGTATATTTAATGTCTATATAAAAGCATGTTTGCATATTTCTATACACACCCTATTTCAAATTCCTTTCTGGATACATTATACAAGAAACTCAACAGACATTCATGAAGTATCAGGTGATAATGTAGGAGCTTCATTCACTTAAAGATATCTGGATCTTTACTACCTTTAAACCTGTGCAGTATTGTTCAGTGGAATAATTTATCACCCAAAGTGGTACTTGTTTTCTGAAAATCATCTGTTCCTCAGCTCTCCCACAGACATGGGAATGTTTATTTAATCTCCCTCATAGAAGGCCTGACAATACAGGAAATATCTAGGGCAATGTTTCACCATTGCTTCTTCTTTAAATGCCCAAATCAAAGGAAATTGAAAAGAGCATTTATTGTTGTATTTTCTTAAATGGTTGAATCAGTTCTCTCATTCTAATTAAGCCACTGAATTTCTGGACAAAGCATACTCTGTCCTGCTTCATTTGTTCCCTACTGGCATTCCAACTCAGCAAAACATTTCTCCTGTGGAATTGTATTCACTGAAAACTATAATGCTTTTTTGGATCAAAGGTACTAAATCTTGTTTGAAATTTATTGAATCAATTTGTACTCTGAAAGAGGTTTGACTTTCAAAAATATTCTACACCATATCAGAACCATGTTTTTGATTTTCTCTTTACTATGCTCTTTCTAATCTTACTCCTTTTATGCCTCATAAGCTCCCTGACCTCCACTGCTTCATTTAACAACAGGCAGTGTAGTGTTCAGTGCACACAGTACAAGCTAGGCTTTTTTATTTGTATTTACAAAAGAGTTAAAGGGAAAGCTTTGTGAGGATATAACAATTTATTTTCCCTCTTATCATCTTGCCCTTCTCTGCTCATGCTTTAAAAAAATGTTGGTTGGGGGTTTTTGCACTTTTTTCCCTCCTGAAGGAGGACACTTATTAACCAAAATCCTTTGAAAGCTTTGTGAAATTTGTGTGATCACTAAATTAGTCATTATTATGTCTTCAGATTATTATTGCTGTGGGACTATGTTTCACATCAAAGTCCTATTATTTCAATTATGTGTTTGTTTACCACAGTAAAAACACTCATACATTTTCACATTATTTTCCTACTTTAATAGAATCAGAAAAAGTCTTCAGACTGTGAAATCTAAAACATTTGATGTCAGCTTTCACACCTGAAGCACCTGTGGTGCTAATGGTGACACGTCAAATGGCAAAAAAAGATCAAAGCATCTAGCCTAGGTTATAATGCCAAATAAATCAGCATCATAAAGCAGATAATAACATTATCTTGCTTAAAACTATATGTTCTTACTCTCTCAGAATCCTGACAACAACCATAAAGGGGAAGCTGAGCTCTGGGGTGCTGTTAAGAGTTCTGTGATTCTGTGCAAGTGAACACCAAAAATACAGTCTAGACTTGATGTATTTTCCAGTTGTATAGCTCATGTTTTCTATTATATGAATGTGAAATCTAAGCAGTCATAAGTCTTTAGCAGATGCTGCTGTTAATATAAGATGTTTATATATATGTGTATATAAGAATAATGTAGATGTTTTCATGTTTCCACAACAAAAAAATCATATTCACAAGAACAACAGCAGCATGAATAAGTCAATACAAAGTTTTTCATTAGTTTGGTGAAAGGAATATTGTCCACCAGCTAAACATGAAAAAGAGAAGCTGGTGTCAAAGTGCAGTATATGTTACCTGTTACCTGAGTTATCTGTGTACAACTCATCTAAAGTTACTTCAGATGTCTCATATGCATCTAGGAGGAAACTGTTAAATTGCCCTGTCATGTTACTCCAATACAAAAAATCTCCCCCTAAAACTCTGCAACTGCCAGGAGCCTAAGTTAATGGTAGAATCAAGTCAAAAGAACATTTGTAGGGAACTTTGCAAAACCCTAGTAAGACATTTTATATAGTAAAGTTTTCTTTCATTATAATGCCTGTTTACAACTGTGTCATTTTCTGCATAAAAATCCACTTGCATTAGAAATATGTAATGAGACTAATGCGTATTTCACTGCTTTCATCACTAAATACTCCAAAACTTATATTGTGAAAAATAATAATTAGAATTTATACCAAACTGCAGCAGGCGGTGCACGCTTATTGACTGTATCAAAAATTATGTCATAGGGCTCATTCTCTCACTAATACTATTTAGCATTAAAAATACATTTGCTAAAAAGAAAGATAAGGTGATACAATTTATGCAAGTCAAAACTCAGGGACAAAATATTGAATGGTTTAAATTCTAGTGATACTACAGCACATTAAACTAATTGCAGTGAGTTAAATATGGACAAAAAAATTAATGTCAGTCTCAGTGGTGGGAAGAATATAAAATTAATAGCAACAACAACAAAAAAGAATCTTTAGCTGAATAATTTCTTTCAAAAGCTAAGCAAAAAGCTAACAAAAACTTAGACCTGTTTTGTATATTTTAGCCATAATCTGCAAGCTGATGGACATGTCACAAGGCTATTATATTTATTTCCTCAAATGACTGTAGTCATAAAAAAATAGTAGGTTGAAGACAAAAACTGAACATAAAAAATCTTGTTGCCTTCTAACCATGTGCACACAAATGCTAGATACTACTAGGCCTCTATGGAAACAGCTAAAAAAATTTAAAAAGTAGGTGTCTAAATATTGATTGTTATTTTCAAATAATACAAAGTTGATATTTCAGAGACCTTGATTTTCATTTGGATGCTGACTAATTTTTTACCTTTCAAATTACTGAGAATATATAGTGGAAATAATTTAGATATTTGAGGAATGAAACAAAAACATTTGGCAGAGCAGGTATACAATCCAGCAAATAAAGAACATTTGAATGGGATGACAGAAAGAATTATTTGTCTAATTAACTCAGGTCAAGGAAATATGTGGCATTTAACAATCTGAACAGTCTTTCTGGGGGAAGATAGATTTAGGTTCACAGTAGGTGAAAATGAACCTCATAAACTAGTGGTAAAACCTTAAGTAACCACATGAGTTTTCTGAGAAAGTTTTAGTCTTACATAAAGCTAAAGGGATAATTTTTATATTGTCTTTTTGATACATTGAAATATCTGAATTATTTATTTTTTTCATTTGAGCTGCAGGAAAGGGAAATATTTGTCCCATTGAAAATACATGGCATAAATACTTTTTAGATAACAGAGTGATCATTACAATCTTTATTTTCATTTCAGATTTCTAAAATGGAAATTACTAGCTGAAGCCCAATCAAATGAAAAAAAAATGCAGAATTATCTATTATCTAATCCTACACAAATTGGGACTATAATCTGTGCCTTTCACTCTAGAAATCCTTGAAGTCTTAACTGCGTTACAGCTTGGAAATTATCTCTAATGAGTGTAACATATTTCACAGCTATTAGAGTAACTGCATCTTCAGCTGCTTCCTGGTCAACTGTCATGAAAATGCTTCTGTTTAATAATAGGTATATAATTTTATGGATATTATTATTTTGTATGAGATTTGAAACTAGATGCCTTCAGAAAAATAGTCTGCTATTAAAATTAACTGGACTCATGACAATGTGGGAAGTTTTGCCAAATTCTACCCTTAGTTACCTCCACATAAAGGTACGGTACTTTTGACAAAATTAATTTATTTTAGATTTACACTTATTGAACATAAACTGTTCTTGGTATAATGACAGGAGGTTTCTTCCAACAGAAAGAATTTAACATGAGAGACACCACCTTCTAAATCCAGTTCAGACTATTCCACTCTCAGATGGGTAGTCAATATTTTTTCCTATACATAAATTCAACTCTTAGGAATTTCATCTTCCATCAAATTGCTAAACTGACTTAAATTACTGTGCACACTTTTAAATTTAGCACACACTTGATTTAGCAGATCCCATGTGAAGTGAACCTGTAGTGAATTTTGAGCTCTATTCTAGACAGAACCTCAACTGTAGCACTAAAAAACAAATAGATTCATTTTGTGAATATTAATTTGATTTACAACACCATAAGAGATGCCTTTGACTTACCCTCAAAGAAAATAATTTTTTCAAATATCTGATTTTCAGCCATGCACAAATGACTTGGTTATTAAACAAGTTTCATTTATCAATATGCAATATATAATCCAAGAGGGGACACTTTGAAGAGAAGAAAAATAATACATTATGTTTATATCTTCTCAGATCTTGATTTTTTTGTGTCTCAGATATTTTAACAGGATTTTTATCACTAGTTAACAAGACTGCTCCCTCACAAAGGTCTTGCTGTGCCTCAAAATTGTCAGTGCTGTATTTTACTTTAATCATGCTGGGAAAACTGTAACTACTGTAAAAGCACAATTAACATCAATATAAAAACTCATCATCTTGTAGAGACTGAGACAATGCTTTTGGCATGCGTAAATACACATAATAGGCCCTTTCGAGATATATAACTGTACTGGTAGCAAGGTATGATTTGGTTCATCTAGAAGCATATTTTCATTAAGTGTTCATTAAGTTTTGAGGGGCTATACATCTAGAACACTAAAAAAGATATTAGTGTATTATTAATAGAAATTTTTACTTGAAAGTATCAGACAATCCAGTAAAATATAGAAATTTTGATGTACACCTTGGACAAATCTGTAAGGAATCATTGTTTTCCATGTTTTGTTCCTCATCCAGCAGATATAAAAGGTCTGTGTTTATACAGCTGTGGAATCTTAAACTCATTTCAAAATGAAAAAAGCTTATACAGATCTAGGTCAAATTTAGCCAAATATCAGGAGTATTAAAAGGGAGTCTGTGATTACATTTTCCAGTCTTGATTAATTTATAGAGAAATTACTATGCAATTAATATAATTTAGAAATATATTGATAATCTTTATGAAATAGTTTTCAGAAAACCCTCAGAAGTCTGTACAGTAATGGTTAATAAAAAATTCTTACAGTGTAATTTGCAAACTTCTGTATCTTCTGTCTTTGGATATATCAATATACATCTCAATAGAAACTTTCAGCAAAGTATTAGTAACTGCTGAGATAGGCAAGAAACACTGCTCTGTGACAGACCAGGGGATTTTTTTTTTACCATATGGATGTCAATGAACCTCTTGTCAAAAGTAGATTTTCTCTAACTTCTTACTCCTTTTGTCAGTATGCCTTTTTTTTTTTTGTGGAAAATCTCTTGACCCATAAAAACTAAGGTATGGTTCTCCTGATAAGCAAGTCAGCTTTTAAAATACTATATTAGTAGAAAAACACAACTTTTCTAAAAGTTTGATACTGTAAGGATTAAAGTAAAAGATTCTTTTATCATAGTAGAACTCATTGGTTAGGAGAGAAATAAGTTTAATAAAACATGGGAGCAACAGAATCATATACAAATACTAGCCTGACATTTGTTCTCAGCAAAAAAGAAAGATGTCAAGTTTCTCAAATGAAAGGCAAAATACAACACCCTTCAACACTTCAAATAAATACACTTGTGAATAATAACAGTATCTATCTCAGTACCCATCATGTTAAGAAACTAACTGAGAAGAAAAATCAAGCAGTGTGTATTAAATGGACACTGAAACTCTTCTTGCTTCTGCACCAAAGGAAGTCTGACACCATTAGGATTTTTAAAACAATATGTTTGAGTCCCAGTCAACCACCATTTTATCCCCATGATGGCTTATGCAGAAAAGCATTAAAATAAACTCTCTTTTCCAAGTTTGAAATCTTTTTTGGCTTTTACCACATTTCTGTTTCCTTTTTTTTTTCCTTGAGATGGATTTTGATTATTTCTTCCAAGATTAAAAATGTGATATACATAAACTAAAAGCCTGAAGAAAATGTGCTGACAGAGTTTTATGCCCAAGCCGTCTACTCTCCATTAAGCTATCAACCTTGATAATACTTGTAAGCACTGAAAAAAACATCAGATGAGAATGCTGTCCTTTTTTCAGGAGAGTACAAATACTGACCTCTTGGAAATTTGGTCACCAGCATGGTAAGATGTCCAAAGATATCTTGCACTCCCTTGCTTAGACATTGGCACCTCACAGCATCCCTATAGGCTCTGCAGTGCAAATCCTGTTTGTTGTCAGGAGATCTGATGCACCGAGTTTTTATTTTTTCTTCTTCTCCTGTTGAGTGAACTTCTGTGATGCTATTCATCTGAATAATATACCTTCAGAAAATAGTAAGATTTTATGTTCCAGCACATAATCTGACATTTTAGATAAATTTAAATAAAAAATATTTTCAATTTTTGGGATAGGAAAACTCTAGAATCTAATACATCTTGGTTTTTTGTTTTTTTTTTTTGGGGGGGGGGTTTTCTTTATTTATATTTGATTATCTCACTGTTATTCAGAGTTAAGCAGAATTCTCCATTTCATTACCTATTCACTTCTGGATAGTGCAAACAGTGACTTAGTTGGGTGTTTTTATTTTCTGTTCTTACTGCATTATTGGTCAGTAACTCACATTGTTTGACTGCTTCTTAGTGCACACTCACTTCCTAGTACTGAGACACAGAAAAATGGTGTTTAAAGCTTTTTTTAGCCAGAATGTTCACTAATAAATGCTCTGACACTAAGAAATAATTTTAAATTTAAATAGTTATGATTCCATAAAGCAACAGCATTTGGCTGGCTGAAGCATACAATATATAACTCCCTTGTTGATGTTTATGTGCCTTGGCCCTGATGATCTCAGAATTCAATTGGTGATATGGGAGCCTTTTATTTCTACATGTATGACTCTCATCCAAATGCTGTAGATGCATTAAACTGATAGATTAAGAAGAATTGTGTCATTCTACCTGTTTAGGAAATATCAAAAAATATGGGAATACTCAATGGTGAAGTGCATAATGTGCTTGCTAGCCCTTGAAAAACAGGCAAGTGATATCTTAGACCTGGAAAGGAAAAGAGAAAAAATGTTCGTGGATTTTCAAAGCCATGTTTGTCCTGCAAAAAGAAGAAATAGGTGAGGAGTCATTAGGTTGGACAATACTCTCCATGCTTTGGGAAACTGAGGAGCTGTCCATGTGCCTTATAGGGAGATCGTAACAACCGCTGAAGATGTTCCAGTTTTGAAAAACCAAGAAAGCAGGAAGACAGCAGCCCCTGAAATCTTATCTGAGGTGCAGGGAATTGCAGTCTGTGTACTGTTTTTCAGTAAAACTCAACCGTACCCTGTGAGATAAGTAACTTCTGCTCTGAAACACAAAGGGCTCAATGGGATTCCAAGGTATTTTATAGAAGTTTATCAGAAAGGGTAACATTAGAAAACATGTTTCTTTTCTATAAAATTTTTCAAAATTTAAATCTGACATATTGTGTACCAAATGTTGAACTAGAATATGAGTTTGTGGTAAATATTTTGTATACCTTAAATTATCTTTATTATTGAAAATATCCTATATGTCTGTATTGTTTGCTCAGTTTCTTCAAGTACTTATCATGGTTTTTTAATGGACTTCTTTTCCATAATACAAGTTTCCACTAATTATAACAATGATGCTATGTTTGTCCATTAAAACAATTTTACCTTAAAAAATGTCAAAGATGTTTCCAAAAATATTAAACTAGTAGTGAATCTGAGAGGTCTTGACTCTGACATATTTTCAATAAGTTTCTCTGATGTTTTTTTTTTTTATGTCTCAAGGACCATATATATGTCCTTTATACTATTTTACTTTAGGTTTTCTATTCCCTATTGTTTCATCATTAGCTGCTAATATAGGAGGTATTCCCCATCTGTAATACACTTGGCATAATGATATAATATTCTTTAGGAGATGCCAAATGTTGTTCTCATACTTCCTTAAAATTTTGACTGCAAACATATTGCTCTCATGTGACCAAAAATATCAGTAAATAAAAATGATTTTTCTGTTCATCTGAAGTGTAATGAAAGCAAATTATTCAGCCTACAAACACTCAGGAAAAAGTCTTGTGATCCACAGCATGCCTTGTGCTTATAATTTTCATGGCAGAACTGATTTGTTATGAGACTTTTATATCTGAAAAATGGAAACTTATTTTTCGCACAACATCTATTCCTCTATCTCATTTGTTAAAATATGCTAAGCTCCCCATAAATCAGACAGACAACTGATTTCATGGGTTAGTGAGGGTGAAAATAGCAATTTTAACACTTTATTGTAAATTAATGATGAAAATCTTTTAACACAAAAAAACCTTTATATACTAAATGCTCCTCAATGTCTATTGAAAGAAAATTTATAATGAATATTAGGAATAGTAATGAAATTCTGCCTAAGAACAATATTGACATTTCTGTTTTAAAATCTAATGGCAATTCAAGATAACCTTAAAGCAATCTTTTTATAAACTGGAAATACATGCATGAAGGTCTGCCTCTGTAATTGATGTAAGAGCATTACCATATTAAATCAGATACTATTGCCTCAGGAAAGAGCATGTTAGTATTATCTATGACTTTTTAAACTAAGTGACAACCTGATTTACATGGTATATAGCTTTATAGTAATTCCAGTTTAGTTAGGACCTTATCCCATTTCCATTAAAGGCAACTTAATCTCTTATGGGAAGCTTAAAGGAATCTGGATGAAACGGCAAGTACTAGGATAAAGCTCCAAGGTAGAAAATATCTTCATTCAGAACAGAGCTGAAACACATGCTTAGATCTCTGATGAAGTGCAGACCCAATGTAGTGTGTATTTATTTGTGATAAGGTATTATGGCTATTTTTTATATATGTCCTTTAAGGATTAAATTCTAAAAATACTAGCTAAGAAGGAAATCTGCAACAATTTAAAATAAAAGATTGCATAGAAATTAAGAAGAAAGGAGATATTTTAAGAACTGAGTAGCTACCTTAGTTTTTTCCACCCTCCTTAACAGGTCTTGCACTAAATTGCTCCACTCGGACTTCCTTCAACATATCATGCTTCCAAAATATTCAAAGCTGACTGTGGAGAAAACACTAAAGAGGCAGTCACTTCTCCATCATATCAGTGGTATCACTGGGATTGTTTGTCCTAAATTTTGTTCTAATTAAAAACTTTGTGCTCTGACATTTTAAGTTCTTCAAAAAGGTTGAACTTAAAATATGTAACATCAAAGTGGCAGTCAGGAATGGCCTATCATATAGGAAAAGACAATATATTTTAACAATATATTAACTAGTCCAGGGGAAGAAAGTATTTTCATCACAATTTTTTCAAGGAAAGGGAAAACAGACATTGAAAAAAAAAGTTTATTTAATATTATAGCAGAAAGTCTTTATACTTGTGGATTATCTGACAGCTAGATAAAACAAGTATGCATATATACATACATAGATATGTGTGTGTATGTATGTGTGTATATATATATATGTATATTTACATCTTTTAAGTAAAACACTAGAAATTTTCTCAATTCTATTTGGTGTTAGCACTCTTCAGTTAGTTTTGCTGTTGCTTGTTGCCTTGTGAATTAACAGTTTCTGTCAAGAATGTCAGGGAGAACAGTGAGATATGCTCTGAAGACTCCAAAGAGGAATAATTCATAATTCAGTTAAACCAGTGGAACTCTTGACTTATGTCTTTCAATGTTCAGGGATGAAGACAATATTTTATATTGCCAAAACATTGTAATTAAGTTATTTATGTTAATTTCTGTAAGGAAGAACAGTGCAGAACTATTAAAAATGTAATACATATGTTTTAAATATTTATATTTTAATTTTTTTCTCTCTATTTTCTTACTGTATTTTCATTTCATTACATGAATAATAACAACTATCCAGCCCTTTATAAAATTACACATCAAAAGTCGAACATTTTCATAACATTACATGTTGGAACCAGTTTTCATCGTTAAATAAAGCAATTTATATAGAAAATGTGAAACAACAACAACAAAAAAGTTTAAACAAAAGGAAATAAGATTGTAACAGATTCAAAAGTCATGTAATTTCTTTAGACTTCATTCAATCATTAAAACAGTCTTAAAAGACTAGCAAGGATTCTCCCACATAAAAGGACATTTAGAAGCTATAGTTTCAGAATCAGTAGTAATGCAAAATCTGTTAAAATTTTTCATCATATAATACCAGTCTTAAAGCTGCACTTCTGTAGTTCTTTTACACAGGTCCCCAAATCGGTCCTTAAAATCCAAGTTTAAATAAAAGTGTATTATTTTGTATTTTCTTAAATATATTTTAGTTAATATGAAAAAATCTGTAAAACCGTCCTTGTGGATTTAATATTACAACTTCTGAATCCGCCCTGCAAATCTACTTTTTTGTGAGAAAGAAACAATTTCTAATATTTGTTTGAGTGCACTCATAGCTTGGGGAAACCTGCTGAAACAAATCAAAATTTTTTCAGAAAATTTTCTTCCTTTATATTGAGACTTCCTTAAATTTAAATTTTGCTTTCATTTATTTTTCTCTCCCCATGTACTATTTCAGGTAAACACTGGAAATCTTAGGTGAGGTATATGCTTGATATAAAGGAAATCTAAAGGAAAGGGCAAAGACTGTTGTACGAGATGTAGGTTTGGGCTCCACAGATTGAGATGGGTATGGCACATAAATACCATGAGTTCTCTTGGAAAGAAAAAAGCTGAACTTTTGCTGGGCATTTTTATTTAGTCCTGCAGCCTCATGGAGAGAGGCACACATTCAGACTAATATTTTCAGTGATGCAGTGGTTATTCTTTCCCATCTTACACATAAACAGTGTGTCATAAGAATGCTGACACGTCACAACCTAAGCTTTGAGATGAATCAAAAATTCAGGCAGTGAATAATTTCAACTTCTAGAATTCTGCACACTTTCAGACTGTCCTGTCTTCGGGTCCTTCATGAAGGGTCTTCTCTATACTTACTGTACAATAAATAAGCATAACTTTGCTATTCTCCTGCTACAGATTACTCACTTTTAAATGGGTAAAATTAATTTCATCATTTCCATGTGTATGTAATTAATTTAATTGCCCTAATGCTTTTTATAACCCAGAAATCTGGGGTTTCCCCTGCTCATTCAGATATTTTCTTCCACTTTTACATTCCCCATCCCAATAGTTGTCTGTGTCTGGTTGACGCAGAATTCCTTTCACGAAGTTGACCAGAATACTCAACAATCTCTAAAGAACTGTCGCTTCTGATATAAATCTCTGAAGCACCTTCCATTTATCTTAGTCAGTGTAAACTGAACTACAGCAATTGAATTTTTTCCCTGTGTTCTCAATGATCACCTGACCATTTCAGATAATTTAGAATCCAGAAGTCTAACATTGATGTTGAATTGTACAAAGATTTGAGTTTTTTCTGTCATTTGATTGCAATTTTAATAATTAAAGTGTAGGCAATAAATTCACTCATTAGAATACAAAATAACTACTTATTTGTTAGGAAGGAATTTTCCCCCTGTTGTACCTGCCTTTTCCAACACTTATTCAATTTTCTAGATTGGTTGATAAGCATTTTAAGGTGGCTACTTTGCATGGAAGCACAATTCAAAACAATGTGCTGGTCTTGGACTTCAGTTCTGCTGTAATTTACTGCAGTTTAAACATACAAATGGCCAAAATGAATGCAATAAATGTTCCTATATTTAAGAAAAATGCCTAAGGAATAGAAGACCTGTAATAGCCTATGGAACAGAAGTTGTTTTCCTATCCAAAACATTTCCAGTCACATTATAATACCCATGAATTAAATGACCCTTTGTGGATGTCTAAAAAAAAGCTGTCAAGTCTCCTCTAGAGCCCAGCATAAGCTAAAATTTTTACATCTGCAGGCATCAGCAAATTTAATCATCAAAAAATATCAGAGGCCTAGAATTCAGTCGTGAAAACATATCTCCATTTATTTGTTTTGGATATATCTCATTTTCAGCTTTTTTCATGTCCTCTGATGTATAAATAAAAAAAACCAAAACAACTTGTTACGGGCTTGTCCATGTCACTCCTGGTTAGAGACTGCTATCAAAACTCCCTCAGGTATTTTTGTTTTCAGAAATGAACTCCCTCTTCCCTCAGGTGAGGAATAATTCCTCAGGTGAAAATAATGATAAACTTGATAGTCCTTATTATCTGCAGCCAAAATTGTTACAATTTTACTATGTGCTTATGAGAGAATGGAAGGGGAAGCAAGAGACTAAAAAACTGTGGATGGTAATCAATATATTGATAGAAAATATACATAGGCATATGATCTCTTTTTCATTTATTTTCTTTTCCCACTTGGTGTTAAGAATTTTTTTTCACTCAACACTATGACATTTTCCTGTAAAATTAGTGTGACTCAAAACCTTATGTCTTCATGGAAAAGATTACCACATTTTGTATGTAAGCTGGGATTTGTTTTTTCCTTATATGCATCATGTTATGTCCACTAGTATTGAATTTCATTGGCCATTTTATTGCCCTGCCACTCAGACTCAAAGAAGTTTTGCTGTTGTCTTCAAGTGACCTTCATCTCTACTCCTAAAAATCTTTCCACTTTCCTGTAGAAGCAAACTTTCTAAGTCCACAAGTGAGCTTTAATTCTTACACTTGAGCTGATCAGTTTTGTTGTACGATTCTGTGACCAATTTCACTGAAACTCAAGAGGTTCAACTTAACAAATCACTGATCTTTACTTTCTCAAAACTCCGAATTTTTTGGTGAAGCATTACAAAAGAGTAAATTTGGTTTATGTGAGCAAATCACATTTAGTTGAATGTCATTAACTGTGTCATTAATTATAGCTTTTCTAATTTTCCAAGTACAAATGTTGCCATGCCTTCCCTGAATCTTTTCTTAAAACAGTGACATCAAATTTGCTCCTCTCCACTTGCATTAAGGAACTTTTAAGAAAGCAATGACACACAGATGCTTCAAATAAGTTTGGAAGCCCTGAATAAATACATTTTGTTTCTGATTTGTACTAGTGTTCACTGTTTGAACTACAATCTCTCCCATAACTTCTATTTCAATCAGTTCCCTTGAGAAGCTGCCCACTAGGAAAATTTCAACCATGAGAATCTTCTCAGTTTCTATGTGAATGCTAATGGAAAGGGTTTATTTTTGTCCTGTGTTTTATCTTCCCTGAATGCTTTGGATTTGTTTCACAGTTTAATTGCCAGTAAGTACTACAGACTATTGAAAGGTTTCCTCCTACTGACTTGTTTAACCAAGATTTATTAAAAGGGTTTTTTTCTTCATTTAGCTGTTCCTCCAACTCTTTTTTCTTATTTTAATGTATTGTCTTTACATTTAATCGGGCAGTGTTTCTTAGCATCTTATTTTGTGTTTAATTTTTATTTGGACTTGAGTTCAGCTTTCTGAAGGAACAATTCTTATATGTAATAACATCCCTTTTCCTTCTATTTCCTCTCTCCTCTCTGAAAATTTTCTGTAGAGGCAGTGTTGTTTGCCTTGTATTTCAAATATGGCATTCTACAGCAGCCTCCATGCCAAAAAGAGTTGAAATTTCCCATTTTCTTCTTAACAAGCTGTCTTATTGTTATATAGCTTCCATTGTAGCCTCGCAAATATCCAGACAGCATCAACATCCTAAGTGTAAAATCAGTAGTGCAGATCAAATGCTATATTTTTTTTCTATTTATACCCTGTAATTTCATTATGTACAGCATTTGGTACTAGTTGGGATATGCAGTTTATCAGTGTGATTTTATTTTAGGATTTCTTGCCATCTAATATATATTCTTCCATCACATCTCTGGCCAAATGTGTCATCTTGATGTTCCGGTATGTCACCAATTGGGAGTATTCCACCAAGTTTCCAATATGCCTACTATGTCAATTTCTGCATCTGGGGGCAAATATCCAAAATTTCCTTACCTAATTATTTAAAAATCTGGCATTCATGAGGAAGCATGCATAATGTAGTGTTGGTTCTTCTTTTGCAAACTATATCAATGGAGCTGTCTTTTTATGTATTTAATTATTTTCGTTCCCTGGCATGTATGTCTTTTAAGCATACCAAATTTCCATGTCTTCCTCAATAATAGAAGCACCATCCTAAGGCATTTATCTCTATCTACTTGAGTTCCTCCATCTTCATGTAATATACATGGAAGATAGGAACAAAGTCTTTGTAAAACCTTTTCTTCACATGTATGCAAATGAACCAAAATAGAAAAGATCACAGAGTCTTCAGTGTTTAAGAAAATAAGGGAATTCACAAATATCTCTGAAGACTCTATTTTAATTTTTAAGTATTTGCAAAACTATTTTAAGTATCTGCGTGTACATGGTTTATCAGTATTTCAATAGCTTTACAATCATTACTCTTTTATTAAATCACACATCGATTATTAAGAAGCAGTAGCTCAAAATTAGAAAATTGATTTTCCAGTAATGTTGTCTAGCTCTTCAAAGAGGAATGAAGGCCTTAAAGGTAAGTTTTGCAAAATTCTGCTTTCCTCTAGTCTACTTGTAAATACTGAAACCGTTTTATTAAAAAATTATTAAAAAATTAAGAAGAATTAATTTCCCTAGGCCTTTTCCAAAGCAGAATAAAAACTGAAAATATTTTACATGGAAAAAACCTACTTTACTTCATTAAAACAATAAAGGAAAACATTATGAAACCTCTTTCAAAACCATATTAATTATTTGGTCTTAAATGGCAAGCAAGTGACTAGACTAATGACCTTGAACCACTGTGTTAATTTATAATACTATAGCAGTATAGGTCACACTGGAACACTGCCAGTCATCTGTCTCTTATTTTCTAATTCAGTTTTATAATAACGCTAATATGTGACAACTCACAGATGCTAAAGCAATTTTAACAAATGTTCATGTATTTATACTGGAAATTTCATACAGGCTGTCAAATTATATATTCAATAAGATTGTTTTTTTAATAAAATGTCTATCTTTATTAAATATGCATTAAAATTACTAACAGTAAAAGATGATGCTCACTAAGAAATTAGGCCGATTTAAGTGTGTGACAAGGCTCTAGATAAGGTATCAGATACTCACCATGATATTGCATATATATTTTAACAAATATATATATATACATACATACTAAAATGCAGTAGGGAAACAACTACATTTACTGAAAGAAATAGTTTTATTTCACCTAAGTTCATATCCTTCAGCTGATATCCCTAAGAAGTGACATGTTAGCCAATGTTAAATTCAGCTGTGACACTGTTACATATCTTGCTGTAACATATGATTCTTTAAATATTCTTACTATCTTTACAAAGGCAATTATTCTTCAGTCTAATAGACCCAAATGAACTTGTGAAATATTACTGCAGCAGTTATAATGATACAACTGTCAGTACTGTGCTGCTAATTATGTCCAGATAGTAATGATTATTTTACCTGAGCAATGTGGGTGTTTCTGGTATGCTAATTCATTAAGCTGTTAGTTATGAAAGTCAAGATATATAGTACTGTCATGAAGAAACACATTAACCCACACTCCATATCCTGAAATTTCCTTGGCTTTTAAAACATTCTCCTTCTGTTGGGTTGCTAACTGCATCACTGCTTTACAATATACCAAGAAAAGTGAGCTAATGTGAAGTACTTGCAAGGGAATGGCTTGTATGTGTATGTGTAAAAAAGATTATAATCTTTTACTTATGTGTCATTCAATAAATGGTTTCAATTTTTTCAAGATACAATTGTATTATTAATAGAATATTTTTATTGTGCCTTGTCCAGTCTGTTTTTGAAATGCACACTAAATATTTTCTATTTGCTTATAAAGAAAGAGAGATTTTCAGATTTTAGTTCTCTGCTGCCTGTAGCTGAAAAGATCAATATAGGAGATGAATTTTCTTCAATTTTTATACTGCTTGTACTGGTTCAACCACAGCCATCAAGCACCACAGAGGCTCTCTCATCATCCTTCACACTGGTATGGTGGAGAAAATCACAAGACTGAAAATGAGAAAGCTTATGGTTTGAGGTAAAGTCAGTATATTAAGTAAAGAAAAGTAAAGCAAGGAATACATTCATCACTTCCCATGGACTAGTAGGTGTTCAGCCATCTCCAGGAAATCAGAGTTCATGTAGCTTAGGAAGACAAATACCATCACTCTGAATGTCCCCTGTGGTTTCCTTCTTCTTCTTTAGCTTTTTATTGCTGGGTACCAAGAAACTGCTTTTTACCATTTTTTTACCATCTATTTATGAAATATTATATGAATGGGCTATGATTCATTGTAATATCTAAAATTAATTTTATTGCCCTTACAGGCAGAGGATTGAACTGTGCAAACACATGGAGATAGGGTCAGACATAGCCACAAGATTAGTTCCACTTCCCAAGTTCTGTATATTTTGTTAATTAATTTTATAAATCAGAGAACTTGAAGAAGCATGTCTGTGGGAAAGCCTGACAGAAAATCTTGGGTTAAAAAATAAAGGCTATTAGTATATTGCATAAAAATGTTAAGCACTATTTAATCCAAAAAAGATAGGGCATAATTAATACTTATTGAATTTATTCTACAGGTAAAGAAATTTTTCCATCCTTAATAGACTCATGTAAACACAAAATCTTGTTATGAACTTAAAAATAAAAAGGTTTCTCACCAGCATCCTTGAATGTGGCAAGTATTACGTAGGGATTTAAATTCTCCTCCCTGCAGGCAGTTTGTCCAAGACCTTCTGTAATATTCTTTAGAGGATTATAAAAACTTGCTCAAACACAGCACACGGGTGCTTGCCCAATCAAACACTTGGATGAAAAACTACATTCTGTTCTTAACGTGACTCTGTTAGAATATTAATGTAGCTTCGCCTTTTGATTTGAATAAGCTAATCAGAGGAAGAGTTTTAGGCAGCTTTTCTTTGCCCATCTCAGGTAAGTCTACAAATATTCAGTTTATTAAGGGGTTACTAGTTAATCTGCCCCAGATGTTTATGAAAAGTCTGCCACTATCTCACAATGTTGTTCCAATGGCTCCATCAATGAATCCTTATTAACAGGTGAGGCTTAAATTGCATAGAAACCTTTTTCAGATCCCTGTCATTTGTGTGTGCCTCACCTCTATATTTTTTGCATAAAATAAGATAATGCACAGGGTTCCATATTAGAACTGGTACAAAAATTTTACCCAAGAATTTCCATTACCCAAGGATAATATTTTCCTTTTCTTTTGTCAATTACATAAGAAGATGAATCTGTACAAATTCTCATTGTCACTATCAGTCATTTGCAATTTTTTTTTCTCTCTATCATTTTGCGGGTCTTAAGTTGTCTAATGGTTTGCATATTTTCACATAAAGATTGCTAGGATGCACTGAGATATTTTTTTTTAAGCCAACAGGGTAATAGATCAGCATAACTGAGTGGCTTTATTTATGGTATTCATTGGTTCAGCATGAAACACAGCACATATTTAAATTGTATTCATTAAGGAGTTTGAACATAAAATATTTAAAGTGAGAATAGAAAGCCCTCAACAGAAGTTAAATGGCCCTAGGGGAGAAGAACTATTGCTTGAAATTATGCAACCTATCAATCTTAAAAATAACCACTCTCTAGAAGAAGACAGTGTGTCTATCAAACAAATTTCTATAAGGTGTACTAAAAAGCAAAACAGTTTCACTTCTACATATATTATTTATTGGACACTGATAGCTTGTTTGGAAAAAAATTAACATAAAAAGCATATTTATAGTTCCTTCCTTTCTTGCCCTACTTTAACTGCATTCACGCATTGCATTTTTTACTTTTTAAAACATATTTTCCTCCCTGATTCCCCTCTTTAGGATCCTAGAAGATATTTTTTTCATTTTTAAAATTTGTAATGAATGATAAGCAACATACACACACAGGACATTCACTTCTTGAATCTATCTTTTTGGTATTTCCCATTAATAAACTACTAGTATAGAGTTGATAGTTGACCCATCATTTTTACTCCTACCTGTCCCTAAAGCATGGTGATTCCAGAAGAATTCAGAACTTTGAAAGATCTGTAAATATAAGTTACTCTAAATTCTCATTAATAAGAAAAAGATATAATTTGATTTACTGAAAATAAAATCTATGTGTATCAATAACAAGTGAAATTATTATCTTTTCTCATTTTGTTCATTATTGATTGTCCATTTTTTCACCTGATGAACAATATTTGTCAGAAAATTGTAGATAAATTTTTCTATATAAGGGCCTTGCTGACTAATTGTAAGCATTTGTGAATACTTCGCTAATAGGATTATATATCTGTTTTATTAATTTGGAAAGTCATTTCCTGAGAGCAGAGTTTTAATCTAAATGAAACAAAGTAGGCTAAACTTGCAGCAGAATTTGCAAAAATCTGCTATATACTAAAAAACTCAATTGTTAAATATATTTAGTATATCAGTATAGAAACTTTTGACAATAATATTTTGCTTTACAGTATAGGAGAAAGAGGCAGACTTGAAAGAAATAGAGCAAAGAGTAAGGTTAAAATTTCACATTTACTAGCACACATTGTAAGGAACTTTATTGAACTTCAAAACACTAAAAGGGAAGTCAGAATTCAGGAAGAAGACTATGAACAGGCAAAATATTAAAAGAAAATTGTAAAATATTAAGAGCTTGTTTTGTCCCATTTTTAAGTTGGTAGATATGTTTAGCTATTTCCTGAGGAAAAAAAAACAGGGCATGTTTCCAAGCTATTATGTTTCCAAGCATCAATGATTCAGGTTCTTAGAAATAAAATGGATGATCTGACTTTTGAGTACAGTATTTTCAGAAGTTGTGCCTCTTGTTGTTTATTTTCATTGTGAGATGAAACTACTAAATCCTTCACCAGGGTTTGATTTATAAAGTCTGAAGAGGCCCTGCTTACTGCCTCAAATGGGTCTTGCAAAGCTGAAGGTATTCATCTCCTGTTGTCCCCCAGCATTTTCCCTGACAGTTTTTCTCATGCTAAAAGAGGGTGTATTTTCTTAACATCAAACTAAGCAAAGGAAAGGATAAGCATATTTTCTGAAAATACTCTAAGTAAGTTATTACAGATTGATGACAGTTGGTTATAAAAGTATATTTTTGGCAGAATCTACCAAATGCCACTTTTAAGTGGCTGAAAACTAGCGTTGCCCTTAAGATATATAGATGTCTCTAGTTATGTGAACACAGATAATGTATGTGAATACTCTATGAGAAAATTCACTAATTTTTGGGGAGGGCTAAATTGCTACCTAGTGCCCAAATGTGCAATTTGACAGCATCATGTGAGAAATATTTTATATTTTATATTTTTCCCTGGGTGCTGGAGATATTTTTAATTTTATTTCAAGGTGTTTCATTGTCTTGCATGTTCACTGAAATTCTTATCAAAATAAGTATTCTTAAAGAAGTCCTATTTCTGCCTTTGCTTCCAAGACCACAATCTAGGTATCTTCAACATTCATATTATTCTCATAGCAATACTGCTTATATTCTCCATTGCACTATCCATATCATTTCTCAGAATTTTTCTGTGTCATCTATTTCCTGCTTAACTATGCTGCTTCAATAAACACTGTCAGATGAAGTCTCCTCATGCTGCAGCAGAAACAAGTGTTGCCTCTTTTTTCCTCCAGTGTAAGAAGAAAGATGACAACATCAGCATTTATCTCAGGTGATAAACTTAGTGTTGCTTTTAATGTCTGTGTAGATACAACCTCATCTCACATTCCATCTGGGCAATCCCTACATATATTAAGCACCAAACTACAAGCAGTCTTGATTCACAATTCTCTTTGAGTAGCACAACAAAACAAGGTGCATATTATAGTTTGATCTTGTGTACAGTTCTTCTACTGTTGACACAAATAGTTCTCTAGAATGAATTTTTTCTACATATTTAGGAAACTTGTTCATTATATTTTAAATTAATGAGAAACACAATTGTGTTTTTGGCCTGTAACATCACAGTATAATTTACACATGCTCTTTATGACTTTTGCATCTTAAAAGTATGACTTTTATATGCTTATTAATAACTATTTAAACTTCTTTTGGTATTTACCATCCCTTTGCTCAATTGAATGTTATGACATGCAAGTCACAAGTAAGAATGTAAGTACTGTGTTACCAAACATATATTAAATAAATAGTACATACAGCTAATAACATATGAATGTGATCTCAGACGTACAATAAATCAATTCCCAAATACAATCAACAACTGAAGATGTAAGTGTTGCTCATCAAAAAGCATGTTCAGCAGAACACTTAAAACTTTAAACTCTAGCTCTGGTGAATCTGTATTAGGTTTCCCTTTGCTGTTGTTTTCCCCACTTTTCCAGCTAAATGGATTCTGAAATAACAGTGGATTTTTTTGAATTTAATTGCAGTTTCTAAAGCTTTCATTGTGTATCTAACTTGTGGTTATATTTTCAATTTAGATAATGATTGTCTTCTAAAATTGCCATGGAAAGAAATCTTTGATGCATCAAAGAATGCTTAAGAACAATTACGTTCAATTTAGAAAACTGATTAACATTATATCAATACTTTCTATGAGATTTGTTTGATATTATGGTGAGATAATGTAACCTGTTTGTTACGTCATACATGATAAAATTAAACAATTTCTAATATGTTCTTCATAAAATATTGTATTTCCCAATGATGGGCAGGAAAGCTACATAATTTTAAAATAAGAAGTAGGCAATGATGTGCATAATATGGAGAAAAAATTACAGGGGTTAGAGCATTAGAATACCAGTAAACATAAAGGTGGTCTTTGTGCTAACATATTAGATATTTTTGTAGATTATCCCTTAAAGACAATGTCTTTTTAATGTTCTGGGAGAAACTTTATGTGATCAGGTTTTTTTTGCAACTATAATTGTCCTAATGCATTTCTCTGACTTCTTATCTGTCATTACCCCCAGGCTCACAAAGATTTCCAGCCATGCAATCCTTTGCATTACTTTAATCTTCTTTTCTATCTCACATTTCACCACCATTTGTTAGATCTTGCATTTTTTTTCTTCCATATCCCTATAAGCTTGTTGTTTGTCCACTCCAGAATCAAAAGCTCCATCCAAGCACTTTTTAGCTTTTTTATCATGATTGTTTTAGTCTCCTCATGGCTGAACTCCTTTTTTTTTAGTCTGTTAAAATGTCATTGTCAAAGTTACTCTTTGACTACTGTTTTGATCATATTTGGCTTTTCCTCAAACTCTCACCAGCATTTCCACACAGTATGTTCAGACTCTTAAATTTGTAGTTTTCAGTCTGAGTAATTTATGGTTTTGTCCTACTTCTTTAGCATTACTTGTTTTCTCTTGTTACTTCTTCTATATCTAAAAGTACCACCTGCATTTCTTTACCTTTAGATTTAATCCTTTGCTTTCTCCTTTGCTGCTTATTCTGCCTTTAATTGCTCTCTTAAGATTTCAGACTTTTTCTTTTAAATGTAAATTGCTCCTTCAAATAAAATGTACATATAAATCTTCTTTAAGAGAAATTCTGGATGCTACTACTAATCAAATATAACAAAAGATGACCAACCTGACAACTATCTAAGATAAAGTGACTGAAGGATGAGGAGACAAGGGTGGATGTTTTTTACCTTGACTTCAGTAGGGCTGTTGACACTGTCTTACATAACTACCTGATAGACAAAAAATTAAATCAGTTCTGGACAAATGGAAAGAGAGTTTGATTGTAAACAGGCTCAATTGCTTGGCTCAGAGAGCTCTTGTCAATGATAAAATGTCTCTCTGGAGGCTAATCTCTAGTGGAGTGCTTCAGAGGCCAACACTGAAGCCCATATTTTTAACATCTTATTAATGACCTGGACAATGGGACGGAGCAAAGCTTCGTCAAGAGTGGAGATCACACAAAACTATAAGGAATGGATGATAGACCAGATGGATGTGCTCTATTCAAGAGTGATCTGGACAAATTTAAGGAATAGACTGAAGAGAACTCATTCTGTTTAACAAAAGGGAACACCAAGACCTGCACCTGAGTAAGAGTAACCCAAACATTGGCATATGCTGGGGAATGACCTGCTGGAAAGCAGCTTGCAAGATAAGAATCTGAGGGTCCTGATACTATTGCAACAAATGCCACTGACTGCATTATGCAGATGTGGTTGATCTTTTCTGCCTGCCAGGTACCTACCAAGATGCCCTATTACTCTCCTTGGAGTGGCAGAGGAAATACAGGGGGGCAATTGTAAAGCATATGGACTGAGATAATGACAGGGAAATCATTAACTACTTTTTGTCACAGGCAAGACACACTCAAGTTGGGGAAATAACTGAAATAAAGCACAGTTAAAACACCATCCCCCACTCCTCCCTTTTCTCCAGGCTCAACTTCACTCCTAATGCTCCTACTTCCTTCCCCTCAGTGGTGCAGGGGGGTGAGAAACAGGGACTGCTGCCTCTTTCCTGCTTTAGTGTGGGTCCTGTCAGCTGTAGTTTCTCAAGAGTTAGCATGGGTCCTTTGCATGGGTTGCATTCCTGCAGGGATTGACAGCTGCAGCATGAGCAGATTGCAGAGGGCCATGGTCTTTCATATGCCAGTTATTTCCAAGGATAGAGACTTCAGGACCTCTCTGGACAACTTATTCCAGTGTTTGATCAATTTTTTTTTTCTTATATCAAAATACAGTGCCTTATCTTTCCTTTTGTTCATATTGCCACTTTTCCCAACGCATATAACACCACTGAGAAGATTCAGATTCCACCTTCTTAACCCTTTCTAATCAGGTATACAAATCCAAGAAGATTCCTTTGGAGCCTTCACTTACGTAGGCTGAATAGTCCCATCTCACTCCGTCTTTTCTCACATGACTGTCCTTTTGCTGTCTCTTTCCAGCTTCAACCATTCTGTGTGCTTCTGTGTGAAATTTACTCCCATATTTCTTCCCACATCTTTTTCATTCTGCTTTTTATTTAATGTTCTATTCTTTCTCCCTCCCTTGTCTATATAGAATTTAAATGTTATTTTTTAAGTAGGAAGAATAGGAACTAGACTCCTAGGCAGCTGATTTGGAAATAATTATTTCAAATCTTTAAAATCTAAACTCTCAGTGTCTTGTGATTGCTATATCAGTTAATAATAACAGTAATTCTTCCTGGCAAGAGCAAACAAGCCATGGTGTTGGCTTTTGTTTCTTCCCTGGGCTTTTCTGGCACAACACTAGTTTCTAACATTCAAGCAATCAGGCATTAGTAACACTGTCAGGCATTTGTTAAACTTTAGGCTCCTTGCCATTATATTTGCAAATTTGTAAATATCTGGTGTTTATGCCAATAAGATCTGATAAGTTGTTGCAGTTTTAAATGAACATACCTCAGGTCTGATTCTGCTTCTGACTTAAACAACTGAATAAAAGTAGGGCTAGCTTAAGCTGCTCAGTGCTATGACCTACAGGGAAGAAAATAAGACCTCCAAAAGTCATTTTCATAGACCTGCTAGAATCAATAGCAGAATCTCCTCTACACATGTTAAAAATAGAAGAAAATAATTATAATTTTCACATAGACCGTAAAAATATTTGGTCTTTATGGAACTCCCCTTCAGTTCTTCATCCAGTCTTGAGGAGGTAAGAACAAAATAAAAAGGTAAAAGAGCAGTTCTCTTTTACCTTCTGGACGTTTAGGTCAACTGCAATTTGTAGTTCTGACTGCAGCAGAATAGTTCCTGAGATACTCACTGCAGCATACCCAAGAACTACTGGTGACTAATTTTTCATACTAGGAAATAAAGCACTAAAATTGAATGAGGTAATATATTTCAAATTTTAGTTGAATTCTACAGTAGCGTAACAGTAAGGAGAAGGTGTTTACTCAGATAGTACTGTAACAAAGCAGTAGATAATAATAAATTTCATATATAGGCAGTCAGGGAAGAATATATGCAGGTTTACTGCTCACTTCATAATATCTTAATTCCAACTTGGACTTGGTCCTGTTTGGAGTCTTTCCCTTATCCAGCTGATTATTACTCTGCCAGAAATGAAACCAAAGAGACAGATCTTCCTTGTAAACTAATATTACAACTATTTCACATTTAATTAGCCACTTTTGTCTGCCTGTAACATCTAATTTTGTACATTCCTCAAGAAGCATAAGACTACCCATACTACAGTATGTGTGGTGATTTTTTTCACAACGAGCTATATAATATGCAAGTGAAAATTTTAATCCGGTTTCCTAACATGTGCTTTTCACTCCTATTTGATCAGATTACAGTCATAAATATGAAAAAGTATTTTAATTATATAAAAAATGTTATATGTGTGTCCCAATTGTCTGCCTAACTCTCTTGACTGTAAAGCATAGCATTTCATTTTTAAATATATCAGTCTTAAAAGAATTGTGTAATTTTTCCCCCAGTGCAAATAAAGACCAAAATAAAATGGCCACAGTACCTCAAAATCAGTGAGCCTTATGCAAAATAAATCAGCTAAGTTTATATTACAGTGCAAAAGGATCTTTGTCTTATGACATTTATGAAAAACTATAAAGGTTACTTCAACTTTTAGGCCTCTAGCTAATCCTAACATCTTATTCTCTGACTTATTATGAAAAACTAGAGATAATTATAGGATGTGTTGTATTTTCACATACACACATACATACACACACAAAGACACAAAATGCCAAAACCCTCGCCAAACTCAAAAGCATAAAACTATTTTGCTTATGACATTAATTTTTATTTTATTTCAAAATCTAATTTAATCAATAAATTGGAGACAAAACACAGACTTTTTCCCAAATGTAAATGTATGTTTGATGGACGGGTATCGGATATATTTATTCTCATGACAATATATGCAGATAGGAAAAACAACAGCCTTAAAACTGAGAGACAATCCCTCTGACAATTGCTTCATGGATAAACATTTTTACTTAATCACATAATGGAGACATGAAAAGGTTGGCACATACAGAATCATTTGCTGTATAAAGCCAGGGCTTTATAAAAGCGAGCAAAGAACCCCCACCATGTAGAGCAGGTGTAAATGCAGTGGTCTTATTTGGACAGGTCCTCAGCCTTTGGCTTCTTCCTCTGAAATGAGCTAGAGCCAACATTTACAGAAGTCTTACTGGTAGGTGCCTAATTTTAGGCACATACATGAAAGCATTATATTTCCTAGTTTTCCAGTAACAAAATGCTGGCTGAACTTCTAACCTTTCTGGCTCTGGCAGCTGCGAGCATACAAATGACACTGTGACACTTGAGCACAGATACAGGCATGAACATCTGACTATATCTTAAAGTTAGGCAGCAAGACAAAGAAAGTTGAAATAGAATTGTGTGTTGATCTAGTAATGATGTTTAAACCTGATATTTATTCCTATTTTAGATCAAAGCAACGTTTCAAAACAAGACAAAGCCCTGAAATATTTTCAGGAATACAGTGTGTGTTTTTCAAAAGGAGGACTGTGAACATAGACAAGAATAGTGACATTTTCCACATTTTTAGATTTATTTGGGATATTTTTAGGCATTAAGATAAAAATCAATACTTTCAGAAAGGCAATATTTGATAGGAATGATAGCTCAATTAAGAACTACTGTCACTCTAAAGAAAAAAATTCTTGGGTAAAGAGGTTATAATGAGGTGAGGAGGGGATACTCATGCCCTAAATGAGGGGTTTAGTATCATAAGGAACACAAAATTTAACTTTTGAAGTCTAAAGGAATTTTACACAAAATATTTCTCTGGATATCACCCAAAAATCACTAATCAGTAGCACATCACACACTTATACATCTGTCTCAAATAAACGAGAATATGATTTTGTTTTATTTTCATTTTCCACCTTTTCTTTTTTGAATTCTATATTACTTCATCTTTCTGAATATTTTGGTGTTTTTAATTTGTTTGTAACTTGGTACCTCTTGCAAAATATATTGATGTTAATCTGTTTTGATCAGACATTTATTACTTGTGATATATTTCTATGCCCCAGGTAGATTAGAATTACATTCATCATGCAGTTTCAGAATCATGATGTTTGCAATTATGAGAAAGGTCTTAATTTTACTCTATGCTAGGAGTTTGCTTTCAGCATTCATGAGACTAATCTTCACAAGGATGTACAAGGAAAATTCCTGTGCAGAAATTCATCATTGGAAACTTTTTAATCAGATTTGCTAACATACTCATATAGAAAAAGAATTCTGGAAAGATCAAATGTTCTGATGGTTATTTTTAGCTTACCTATTTAACTGAAAATAAGCTATAGACATTTTAACACATTTTATGCCAAATGAATATTTCAAAAGAGCTACCATCACACAGAGACCACTTACTATAATAATAAAAATAAAAAAAGTTTGTATTCACTTGGGCTCACACTGGCATCTTTTTAAAATTCTATGAAATTGAAACTGAGTGAAATCAGAATTGTTGGCTACAAAAAAACACTGTGTTGAAGTTACTTGTACTGTTTATCCTTACACAGGGAATAAAACCTTCTTTTGTCAATTCAGACTAAACCAATGTCTGTGGGAAAAGAAGGTATCCTACACAGATATAGCATCACTTAGAGCTACTGAGTATTATGGGAATAAAAAATGCTTAGACAATGTTAATTTTGTATGGCATCAAGATTTTTCAGCTTGCCTTAGGCAAGAAAAACCATTCCAGAACAGATTTTTAAATTTCTTTCTTAGAGGGGTAAAACCAGCTTTCCACTGCATTTAAATTTACTCTCCCTAGTGAAGAGGTGACTATTAAATTTTGATAACTGTTCTGAAAATCTCCATGTGAATATTAAAAATTTTACCATGTACCTGAATTCTCTTAATAAGGATACTTATAAGAATATGTTCCTACAAAGAATCAGACAGTATCTGCATATATATAACATTATTTCAGAAAATATAATAAATTATGTTTAAGATAATATTTTATTATTAAATTTATTATTATTATTAAATTTTTATCACAGTGAAATGCATGAAAAAGTAAGCCCTTAATGTAGTTAATCTATGGAGCTAAAACAGTCTTATGTCACAGCATGTGCTTCTTGGTAATAATGAATATACTAAATTACCATGTTTATAACCTGCCACTGCATGAGTCGTCAACCTATCAAACAAAATGCAGGGGCTTTCAGGAAACACTGAAGAAGTGGTGTTAGTTTCTGTCAAGGTGTTATTGCTGGCTCTATCACCCTCATCTATAACTAGATGTTAAACCACTTATTAAGCTGAATAGTGGCTGTGGTCAGTGCTGTGAAATCTAACACACAGGTGTAGTGACCTTGTTCAAAAAATATTACGGCTATATGAGGAGAGCTGTATATAGGTCTACATAAGTTAAGAATGTCTTGTTTGCAAACATTTTTAATGCAAATTACTTTCTGTAATACCCATAATTTAGATTTAGATCTACATTCAAATAGTGCATTATAACATGTTCTGCAAATGAGGTATTGGAGCTGTTCAGCATTAAAAAAAAAAAAAAAAAAAAGCAGGACTGACTGAGCAAATTTGAAATAAGTAAATACAAGTTTGCTTTATAACTTTGAGACCAAATTCTAAGTGTACAATTTTATGGCTTCTTCTCCAGTGTCTACATTTGTCATGTCCTCAGCCATCGCATTGTTGAATAAAATGTGTCTTTTGGTAATTTAGTAATGGCTATGCTAACAAAAAATGTAACAATAAAACCCTATATGAAAAGGTTTTGTTGTATTTTTCTGGTTTTTTGCTTTTATTTTTTTTCTGGCTTCTGCCACCTTAATGTGAGATATTACTAGCTCTTCTATGCTCACCCATCAAAAAAATGTTGGAAATATCTTGGCATTTATACATTTCCTTTTGACATTACCAGGGTTAATTAAATTATAACCTCCCCATTTGTGGAACATGTGAGAAGGCAATAATGTCACCTGGGATCATAACCACAGAAGCTGCACGAGGCAATGTTTACTGCTATGTGAAATGCTCCAGAAGCTATTATGCATGTAATTTAAAAAGAGAAAGAAAACCAGAAAATCAGTTTTAAATTATCTCATAGAGGTCTAGGGAATGAGAGGGATGTCTTCAATAGCAACATAACTCCCGACAGTACAGTTCAGTAGCTCGGGTCAAAGGCTATGTTTAGCACTGCAATCCTCAAGAGAGGCATATCTCACGTGAGCAATCCCTTTATTATGGATAAGAAGATATCACAGATTCCTCTTTCAGAATGCTTTATATTCAAGAATGAAAATGCTTCAAGTACAAAGCTTCATAGTTATTAATTCAGCACTAATGCAAGGTATGGAAGTTATTAAGTAGCTGGATACAGAGGAATGATTCTTTATTGGTACAGTTACACTGCACAGTATCATACAACGTGATGACAGGAACAAAGAATCCCCAGGAATTTGTATCCCCAAATTGTTTGTATGTTGCCTTGTATTTTTTAAAGGGAAAAAAAAAAAAAAAGAAAAGAAGAAAAAAACCCCAACTATACCAAACCATGCTGCAATAGGATTTAAGTGTGTTATCACAGATAAGTGATGTTTTGTAATTGTAATATTCAAAATAGACTGGAGTAGGATGGAAAATGAGGTAGTGAGGAATACTGTAGAGAAGAGACAAAATAAAAATAAAGGATATTGTATTGCATTCAGATTTTGGAAAGAAATGTTCAATAAAAATGAACATGGATGAACATGAATTCATGGATGAACATGAATTTATGTTCAATTAAAATGAACATGGAAAAATATAGCTGCAAAGCAGGAGTATTATGTGAGGTAATGGCAGCTGAAACAAAAAGGGGAAATAAAAATGTCAGTCTATCACAAATTTAGATGGGCTCTAAAATTGTTGGGAAGCAGTTACCATTGGCAGCTGGAGGAGTGGCTGAAGGTATTCAGTCAAAGAACACACATAGAAAATGTGATAAAATGAGACCCACCTTTTTACACAGAAAGTACTACAATTGTGTCAAGAATGCTTAAGGAACTTAAGCATGTTTCAAAATACCCAGATGGTTAGGAATTTATACCCTTGTGCCCCAACTCCCTCTTGTGATATACAGTACGGTGAACTTTCTGTTCAGAAATAAGCCTATTAAAAAGCCTACAGAGAAGTAAAGCTTTCTGTATTTAAGGATTAAAAACACAAGAGAGAACACAATTCCTTAGAGGTCTCCCAAGACACAGATGAATTTCACATCACTCTAGATACCTACTTAATTTGCTTAACCAGCAGGGTGGGATGAGGCTGCTCTGAGAGATCCATCCGTAAGAGGACTGGTGAGGATTCCACATGTGAAGGAAATTGGATGTGAAGATATAATTAAGGGCTACTCATAAGCATTATGATGCATTAAAAATGATCTAAGATGTACCTTTATAATTTTGGATGTTATATATTTATAATGAAAATATATACTAACAAATGGCTTTTTTCTTGGTTTCATTCTGTCTTTTTGTTTTCTTCCCAGTAGTTTTATTCTGACTTTTTTTACTAGGAAAAAAAAATTATTGCTATCAGGGATCAATATAAAAATCCTTGATTTACTTTAAGAAAGAAAATCTTCACAAGTGTTTTAACATTCTTCTTTTAGGAAATGAAAAAGTAAAAAAATGGGGTGGGCAACATCAACAGATCTTGAGGCTTGCTTTGCATTATCATACTGAAATCTGATAGCTGTTCTAAATCTTATTTGTACTATATGGAACATGGTATTGCAAATGAGATATCTCTAGTTTCATTCTATATATATAAAATCTTAAATGCTGCTTTGGATTGTTCAGATAATATGTCATTGTGTGACATGGGCTTTGCATATGCTTGTATACATACAACTGAAGCTTGTCATTACTTCTATGACTCTTTCAGGGCCTGAGCTCTTTGTGAGGATTCCATATGTGCATAGAATTCCATATAGTGCTTGTTTACCATAACTATGTATGTCACCACGTATAATGAGTAAGTCATAACGGTAGCATACTGGACATGTCTCATTTTACACTGAATATGTAAAACATATTCTTTAAAAAACAAATTCATGTGTGGATTATGTAACTTGCACTATAGTTTTTTTTTTTTGCAAAAAATACACCTGAGTTACTGGGTTTCAAATTTTCTGACCAGTATCTCAGCTGATCTCATCATACAAAACAATACAGAAATTTGTTCCTTTCAGATCAATTTCCCCTTACCTCTGTAGCCCAAATACTGTATGCAATTTTGTTTTAAGAGGAAAAAAAGTTAGATGTCATCTATCTCTGTCTAAGAAGAAAATAAATAATTAAATCCTGACTTTTTTATCTGCACTGAAGGACTATGTCACTCAAATCCTCAAGTTTTGTTGATCCGGAGAGCTATCAGCCCAGCTGCACTATGCAGACTAACAGCTGAACATAAGAGCTTAGAGAATTAGGAAATAGAGAACATTTGTTTCTGTTTCAGTTTTTAAATTTTTTTTACCATATTTTTGCAGTTGTTATCCTTTAGAGATCTCCACGATTTTATCTTTTTCTTGTTAAGTATCTCATGGGATCCTAGTTAGAACAATGTCATGCTAACTATGCACATTCTATTCAGGATTTTTTAAAAGGGAGAGAAGAGGGAAGAAACCAGACAAAGTTGTGGGAAGAAAGTTGTAATAATGGTGGGGCAAGCATGGCATGTGTCCTGCCAGCTGTGCTTCACAAAAGGATGGCCCAAATATGTCCTCTGCTTCTTCAGTAATCTAATAAAATTTTAATGTACAAATATTTGAAAAATACAACTTAGGTTTACACTTTTGGAACTTTATTTTTTTTTTCTTATGATTCTTCTTCCTCCTATGCAATTACTTAATAATTTCCTGCAGAAATATTCAATTCATAGCTTGCTCCTTCCTTCTACACATTTCAAAACTGCTTGCCTGACCTTTCACTTTCTCATGACACACTACAGTGCAGTTCCAAATCTCTTCTCCAATTAATCTGCACGGGGGCACAAGTGAAATACAAAGTTGGGAATTGGATTGTAATTTCTGTGTTATTACTACTGAGCAAAGGCCACCAAACTCATGTTTCTTGCATTAGCTGGCCCCTGCTGTTTCACTTAAAATCCATTTGTTTGAAACGAACAGGTTATAGAAATTAGACTCAGAATTTTAAATGATTAGCTAAAATATATACAGTGATGAACTACTCTGTTAAAAAATCACCCAACCAAAAAAAAAAAATAAAAAAAACCTCACCCAGAAAGTCATATTTGGATATGTTCCTTCAACTCTAAAAAAAAGTATAGCTGCAAAGACTCAGGGTGACAATACAGAGTAAGATAGTAAATTTTCTTAAAACTTGCCAGTGGAAGCAGATGGGGTAACAAATAAGTAGTCATTATTCATTAGAGTTTATACAGGCAAAACTTATAAAATATACAGGATATAATATCAATTCTTTTACTGAAAAAAAAAAAATCTTTATAGAAATTCCTTTTACATTGGTTTTAGAAAAAATTATTTTAAAAATATTTTTTCCTAAAACCAATGTAAAAGAAATTTCTTTTACAATTTAAAAAATTGTAATTTAAAAATTAATTAAAATTGTAATTTTAAAAATTACAATTTAAAAAATTTATTTTACAAATTAAAAAAAATTTAAAAAATCTTTTAAAAAGACACCAAATATGAGATAACACCACAAATTGTCTTCTGACACTGTTATGTTTCTTTATTAGTTTAGTCCATGAACTGGAGGCATTACCCAGGAAGAAGATTCTACTGACTTTTCTTCACTCTTTTAGGAGCCAGTAAAAACACTTCACACAATATTCTTCACAACTGATAAGAATATTGATGATTTTCACAGAAATATAAGATAATGGAAATTCTATTATGCATAACTAGGTTTTCCAAGTACTGTACATCAAATTAACCTTTTAGAAAATAATGAGCTCAAATCTTATATTAGTAACAAAGTGGTAAATCAGTTCTAAATTATATTAATTTAATTCAGTTGAATTTTCAGGGAAAAACCAGGATAAACGAAGCAGTATTTGGCTCACAGTTACCATCTCATCTTGAAAGTCTATTTCTGGTTCCCTGGTTCTTCTAAATTTTTTTAAATTATTTTTATTTTTTTATTTAGCTGAGATGTGTGCACTAGTCAGGAATATACTCTACCCCATTCCCCAAAATCTGGTCCAGAGTCACAGACCTTAAAGGTTCCACTATTTTTCAAATCAAGATAAAGCTCTTGAAGATCTCTGTGACTCCAGTTCAATGTGTCATCAGCAGGAATCCTCTGTGCTTATAACAAAACTATACTAATTTTACTATTATGACACCAAATAATTGAATTTAATGGTATATTAAGTCATGACATAAAAACTATTCGTTTGGCACTATCTAGAGGTCTGATTATAAAAATCCTTGGGGAAAATTGATCTATCTAGGGGAAGAGCTACTTATGATAGCTACTACCTGATGAGTAACTGAGGGTTGTTTCAGCTCACTTAAACTCATAAAAGCATTGCTTGGCTCTAGAAAGCTCCAGATGGTACCTTTGTAGACACTAAGAAGATAATCAGAGCATGGTTGATGTTGGAAGGAACCTCTGAAAGGACACCTTCCTGCTCAAGAAGGTTCTTTTAGAGCAGGCTGTGCAGAACCATATGAAGTGGGAAAACAGCCTACAAGAACAGGGGCATTAAGAATCCCAGCTACTCCATGCAGGATTGAAGCACAGAGAGAACGACACTGGAGAATAACTTCTTGGGGTGAAAACAGTAATGATACCTTGTATTTATATATATATACTTGGAAAGGATTGTTCATGGATGCACTGTGTTATGGAACACAGTTTTAAGTTGCCCCTCTTATTATATATATATTAAACTGTACTTTGGGACCAAATGAAAGAAAACCAGTAACAAATAATGATTAGTCCTTTTATTTTTTTCTTTTTTTTAAATAAAAATCACAGAATGGACTTAAAGAAAAAGTATTTAGAAACTTTCATTCATTTGCCTTATTTCAAGAATAAAACAGGAAAAAGATCTATTCCTCCACAACTGTTTATGCAAAAGCAGTTCTAAAACTATTATCAAACACTTTCATGCTAAAAAACTGTTTCCTTAGCTCTCTGGTCAAAGCATTCAGGCACCAGTATTCAGAAAATACCCACTTTTATAAAACATTTGAAACAAATATATTTTCTTTTGGTAATTTGCAAATTATCGAATTGCAAATGATAGAATGCTAGTGAAAGAACTACTAAGAAAGAGAGCTAATGGCTTTCCATATTTTGTAAGAAGTGATGGAAAATGACATTTTAAAATCACCCCTCACTCAACAACAAACTAATGAATTCATAATTAGACTAAGTTCTTCAAAGCTCTACCAGTTTAGTTTTTTCTTAGGCTTTCTTTAGACTGACTACATCTAAGGACAATACAGAGAGCTACTTTTTTCTTTTTAGTTTATTATTCTGAATAATAGACACCTCATTCAGGCAGTAAAGAATCAGTGTTGACAATCCCTTAATTATAAGGGCCTTCAAGGAATTTACAAAGCCCTATTGGCTGCCTTTCACAGCTAATTGCAGCTCTATTTTCCTGCCTTCTGTTTTGTTTTCAACATGGTGAAAGAAAACAGTCACAAAGTTATCTAGGACACTAGTGAAGGAGCTGCATCTTCGAAAAGCACCAGAATTTGGAGAAGTGAATTAGAAGACAAAATTAGCTCTGCTTAGTCCCTAATTGCATATACCAATTACTCATCTCATGGTTTTGGCTGAGCTTTTTTCACCCTTCTACCTCAAGTTTTTATTGCTGTAAAATATGCATAACAGTTCCTCATTCCTGTTTCTGGGACAGAGAATGCTTAAGTCGTGATGCCTACACAGTGCTTTGAATATGCAGAATGCCATGTAAATTATATATATTTTCAAAGACTCAAAGAATTTCTGTATTTAGACCATTTTGAACTCTGAATTAAAAGAGTTTCCTAGTGACAGGCAGATCAGGTGAACTTGTCACTTACAAAACTGTCCTACTCTAAATTTAGGAAATGAAAGAAACTATTTAGGATCCCACAGTACTCAAAGTAAATGGGATTTCAAATGGAGAAAGAGCTTAAGGGTAACTGAACTCCTGCATATTTGAAAGCAATTGTTTTAAATACTGATTTCTTATCAAGACATGATGCTTATACAGCACTTTCCTAGTCAAACTGGCTAAATAAAAATAATTTTGGGGTAGGGAAAGGTTAATTAAATAATTTATTAATAAGGTTTGCATATACATTGATATAAATAGGAAAACAAAGCCTTTCCAGGACATAAATATTTGTCTCAAAGGGAGAGTGATTTATGTTAAAGACAGTAAGCTAGGTATCAGGCTCAAATTAAACTTACTGAATATTAAAAATTGTATTTGAAAATGACGTGTTATCTCTTTATTTAACCAACCAAGAGTGGGACTTGAGGGAGTGGAAGGTGGGGGAAGGACAGATACAGAGTCCAATGGGAGGAATTCAAGGGAGGGCCATCTGGCCCTCACCAATCACTCAATGCCCAGGGTAGAAGGTTCTGCAGGAGTGGGATGGGGAGCCAAGTGATAGACAAGGCACCAGGGAGAGGATAGGGAAATGACTTGGCACTTTTGGGATAATTTACATTGGGAAAGAAGCGGGAAAACTTAGGGTACAACCACTGGGGAAAGGTGAGGGGTAAAGGGACAAACTGTTATGAAACACGTACATAAAATGTAAAAACACAATACAACAGGTACTCATATTTCTGTTTACTGTCACTTTCAGTAGAGCCCAGGAACAGATGAAAAATATAAAATGCATTCATTATCATAGGTAATTAATAGCAAAATTTCTGATTTGTTATGAAATTTTCCGTCATAAAAGGAAGTGAGAAAAGATAAAAGGAGACACCTATTGAATAAATTCTAAATATCAACACTAACCCACAGCTACAGACAAACTACAAGAGTACTTTGCAATGTGATTATATGCAGCACAGTTATTGTGGAAAAGAAAATTGGAGGGATGTGAAGAACCAGGAATAAGCATGTAAGCAAGTTTTGTCGCAAAGTTTTGTCACTATTGTGACAGAAAGGTTGTGATTGGAAGAGAGGGTCCTGTGGAGATGGGGCAGTGTTGTTCTGAGCCAACTTCTCTTTTCAGCTCTAAAAGCTGACTGCATGCAAGAACCATATAGTGTGAGTGGCATGAAAAATTCATTTTTTGGAAGAGGTATGTACCAGGTACACTAGAAAGGAAGTTGGTAGGTCCCATGCCCTCTCTCTTTTTTGTTGATCCAAAATCCAGACCATCCATGGTGGCAGGAAGAATCTAAGGACTGGTGATTTTTTCCTCTTTATTTCTCTTTTTTTCATCTTTATTCTCTCCTTTTCTGTTTTATCCTGGCAAGTGAGATTATCACATTCTCTGCCTTACTCCATGCCTGAACTTTGTTGTGAGAGTTGGAAGCTTGTCAAAGTTTGCTCTATAAGCTGAGAGCTTGTTGGCCAACATCTGTACAATTAAATAGGGTGATCATTGTTAAGACAATTACACAATATACCCTAAGATTTCCCTGACAGGTGGAGTGGTGTCTTTGTTCTTCCGGATAAGAATTCATAACCAATATCATATTTGCTTCCATATTGTGAGAAGGAGTTTAATACAAATCTGTGAATTCTCTTAAAGCAGGAAAAATGGATTTTCAAAGCATATACCAAAGAAAGAACTTCTCTTTTGATTACCAATGCAAAAAACTTCACAAATATCAACTGAATTTACTCTGAAGCAAAAAAGTGTTGTGTCATCACTGGATGGATTTCCTTATTCTATTCTTAGAAATCAAAGCTGTCTAACAATAAAAATCCAAATATAAAGCAAAGCTCAAAATAAATCTCAGTTAAGTGGGAATTATATTCACTCGTCAACTATGCAAGTTTGTCGTCTCAATTAACAGTTGTTAAAGTTTAACAGTTGTTATTTGAGAGGCTTATGAACACTTGCTTATGAACCAAAGAGAAATTAATGTATTTGCAGGTGATTTGCTAACACTTTTGACAGTAAATTCAACCTCTTTATCAACTATGCTAAAATTTAAAAACCTCAAAAAAAAAAAACCCAAAACAACAACAACCAAACAAACAAACAAACTACCCAAACAGTTTTTCTACCTTTGAAATATTTCCTCTCACTTCTTCCCCTGTAAGTGTCAGTAGCATCATCATCCTGACTACTTTTCTACTGGAAGGAAAGGTACCTATATGTAGGATAAATTTCTTCCTTACTTCTGTATTCCACTTGCAGAAAAAGTGACAAATGTATTTCAAAGTATGCAATTATTAATATATAATATAATCAATGTAAATTATTACTATAATACAAGAATATAAATATATGATTTTGTAACTGTAAACAAATAGGGGGAAGCTGTCTACATCTGCAGTACAACAGGCACATGATTGATAAAATAAATGTGTGCATAACTTTATATCTCTTAATGTATATAAAAATAGCCACACATTCTGCCTGTTATTCAGATGTTTCTATACTTAAAAAAAAAAACAAACCCAAAGCATTATTTGAATTGTCAAAAAGAATAAAAATAATACAAAAAAAAATCCAAACTATGATGCATTTCCTTTTCAAGATAATTTTTTCCCTCTTTTTCTATTCACAAAAACCTTGCCATTAACTAAGAAAACAAAACCATGATTTTACAACATATTTACATTCAAATGCATCTTTTCTCACTTTCTACTCCTTCACAGTGACAGCATGGAATAAGTATAAATACAGGACATGGACCTGGTGCTGACCTGCACTAGAGTTGCAGCAGTGTCTTTACAGTCAGTGTGTTCACTGCCTTCCGTGCCTGGGTTTAGGGTGGGAGGCGTGTTCAGAGTACAGCTAGAGTAGAATGTTGAGTAACAATGCTTGAAATCAACTCAGCCTAATGGACTACTCTTCACTGGCAGCTGGAGAGCTTTTATCCTCTTCCTAATGTACAGAACATTAAAAAAAAAATCACCAAACAAGCAGCACTCAGTAAAATCATAGGATTCACAGTACTTGTCCTTAGATAGTTCATGAGCCAGAGTAGACTTTCCACTCATTTCTAATATCGAACCATGTTTTCAGGGCAGTCATCAAATAATTTGTTCATTCAAACAGGTTGTCAAGCCCAGGAAGAAGTTAAAAAGCAGTTTCTTTTTACAGGCTTTTTCACAGCTGGAAAATTCTGTTTCTCTGCCCATGGGTCTATGTTTTCTCCCATTTGGTCTTGTTTAAAATTTCCGAAGATAAAAATAAATACCTAATAGAAAGACCAATTTTACGTTATTCCACTCAGGAGAACAGTCTTCACAATTTTAAAATTCTGAGATTTCAGGATTTCAGTAGGAAATGACAAGTAGATAGAAATCACTCCAACCTGCAGACTTGTACAGTACACATAATCACCGAAAAGAGGGGACAGCTTTGAAAGGAAATTTAACAGATTTGTCTGCCTAAAAGGTGAATGTTCTGGAGTGATTTTAGGGTGCTTGTGCCTCTTATCCAAGTACATCTTGGATGGCAAATCTCACTAGAATATCATCTCCCAGCTGCAATATTAAGCCCCTGAAGGGCCAGGAAGGTACCACTAACAGAGGTCTACTGAAGCTCTGTTTCAGCCATTTCCCTGTTAGTCTTTTTCAGACCAAAGGGAGAAGGTACTTACTAGGAGTCAATAGGCAATAAGCCAATGGGGTCATGCAGTTGATCCAAATGAGCAATGATGGGTTACTCCTACAGAACCTGTAGCAGAAGGAAAAAAAGCTCAGCAGTTTTAGATGTAATATGAGCCATGTTGATAAGATTTTTTTCTGCACAGGTTTGACTTTGAGAATGTGTAAATACCAAAGGAAGACATTTCAGGTGTGGACTTCCTGACTGATCTGTAGCTGTCTGATATGAATTACCTCTAGTGAGTCAAAGCAAATAGCAGCTGATAGGGTGCCTGTTGTTTGAGAGCCAGTGCCACCTCTTCTCAGAGTCAGGGGAATGACTGATTTCTTCTTAGGTCGCTGCAGATTCTCTTACATTTGGAAAAGTCAATATTTCAATAATCTGTGTTGAAAAGGTGGACTAGCAGTAGCCCTTCACTTCAGCTGCTGATATTAAATTCCACAAATTCTTCAGAGAAACACGTATCTCTGAACCAGTGTAATGCCTAAATCTGGATCTATCATAAAAGCTTGATAACTTGCTTATTACAAATCTTTTCATTATGACTGCAGTTTGAGATGTCTGGGAAGTCCTTAGATTTTTTTTGTCCATTGTTTCATGTAAAAAATGAAAAGAAACCAAAAAAACATTTCTTCCAGTGGTAGAATCTCAATCTCCCTTGAACCAAGATCTCCAGTCACTTAGAATGGATAGATAGGAGTTAAAAGTAGGTGACATGTATTCACATGGTTGAAGTATTGGCCTATATAAACCAGAAGACATGCAAGCTCCTCTGTGCCAGAACAATTCTTCAGTACAGTGTATATATAAACTTTAGTTTGCTTCAGAGTTACTCAGACTCAGTGACAAGCTTGCACTGCCTTAGTTGCCCCAGCTGAAAGAGACTCTGCCATGTGCTCAGTCATTTTGACTGTGATCAGTGAAGAAAAACAAGTTCATATTACACAAATATTATAGAGGCTTATGGGGTTGAGGTTTTCTTTGCTTTTTGGTAGTTGTGGTGATTTCAATAACAGCTGCACTTCAAAAATAGAGAATAACTACTTAGACTTTATTTACCTAAAGCATCTACTTATATCTATATTGCATAAAACAAAGGTCATATACTTATTTCTGAATTTGATTTTTATAAAACTGACATGTATGGAAAATGTCCAAATTATTTAACAATTGATTGGTGAAAAAAATATGCAAAATGAAATGTTGCTTGCTTGTACTCCACTGGAACCTTGTTTATCCTGTGAAATTTTAAGGTAGATTACCCTTGCCCCCAGAACATCTTTCTAAACAGAAGACTGAAATGAGGTTTTAGGTAAAATGAAAGTAGCAACTCTTTGAAGATCAGTTTTATGGCACCATTTAAGACATAGGAAATCATTGGGGATCTTAAGGTACAATAAGTAATACATATATTGCAATACAGCAAATTGATTCCCACAGTGGCCTCAACTCACATAGGAGGTCTTAAGATATTTATAAAATAATGAGTCATTTGCAGCTTGAGCAACAGAAGTCAGAACTATTCTCACTGCCCTCATATTCTTTGTCCATTTTTACAGTGAGGACACGTAGGCTCAGAAAAGCCTACAATACTTTGTAATACTTTGTAATATTTTATTTAGGAGTAGTCCCTAATAAAATTATTTGTATTTTTTTTATCACTCTGCTTATGCTTATTTTTAACATTTGATTAGTCATGCTAAAGAGCATGAGAAAGCCTCTTATTTAAGGCAAAAATTTCACAGTGGAGCCGGTCACGTTAAAAAATGCAGTACACTCAGTATTTAAATTAACATGACTATAAAAAAGCTTGTCCAAAATAAAAGAAGTTTTAGTCCTTCATAACCACAGCAATTATAAGTGGAAAAAATCTGTAATACCTCTATTAACAAAGTTAATCAAAACAAAATGAATACTGTGGAGGAGCCACCTGCAACCACTGCAATAATACAGTTTCTTCAAGAGAGAGAACATGAAAATAAATTTCCAGCTCCTTCAATACACCTTTGGCTCCCTACCTCCAAAAAACCCACACTTAGCACCACCAGGGTTAAACTGCAACAGTCCGTTGTAAGAGTCCCCAAGGCAGAAATTTTAAGGATTATTCTGGAAACATTCTGATACACTGTAAGTATTTTGAGATTGGGTACATGTCAAGAGACTGGAAAAATAAATTTTTGACATAAAATGTGCACAGTAGAACGAGAGAAAAACAAGTAAAACAATGAAAAATAACACTGTTTGTCAAGGCAAGAGAAAATGAAACTATCTCTACCAGTAGGAAATAGCTTTATTTCAACTGCAATTAGTTTGGATTAGATAGGTTATTGCAATTAATAAGGTTGTGAAAATACAGCTTCTTTAGCATTGTAAAAGTATGAGTTTTCACACACTGTTCTCAGGAATTAGCAAAGCTGAAGTCTGAATTTAAAAAATGCTTTAGCAAGCTGTTAGGTTTTTGTACTATCTACAAACTGTGCAAGCTTTAAGTAGGACCATATGTTCTGATAACTACAAAATATTGGAAATCTATATTTAAGATTATTATTTGCAGAAAAATTAAACTTTCTGTGGTTTGGACACTTTAATTTTTAACTATGTGGTGACAAATATTATTAATTTCTGTGCGTCCTCATTGCAGTTGTTAAGTTCATGTTAAAACTGATTAGAACTTGATATTTTGCAAATTTGAAGGAAATCTCCACCTAAAACAATGTTAACCTGACTGAAACTAGCATGACTGCAGAGAGTCAAAGTAATTGACTCTTGGTAATCAGCTTTGTGTAACAGTTTTTTTCTAGGCACAAAATCAGCTAAACATATATTCATTCATAGAATGTGTTATAAGGTAACATTAAGAATATTTCTTATTCCCCAAAATTTCAAGAGAAAGGAGATTATGGGAGAAAGTACATGTCAAAAGATATACAAGTTTCTTACACTGCTGATAATTAAAGCACTCTTTTTTTTTTTTTAATTCACACCAGAACTGTTACTGTATATCAAAATCAACATAGATACTTTATGCTAGATTTACAGTGTTGTGCTCCAAAACTGCATAAACAGACATTTACAGTGTATTTTACATGCTATATTGTATGCTACTGATTATATTGTATACCAAGTCACCATGACATAAGTATGAAAGACATTTAAAATTAAGTTACTAGGCTGAAGATGAGAGACCATTTCTTTCAAATATGGAAATTTCTAACAGAATACTTTGTCCTTTTAGATGGTTCATATCTCTCCAATGTGTAGAAGGAATCACAATATCTATCTTCAAGAAGGTGAAATCAGAGGATAGATGTTATTAACAGACAGAAGGAGGCAAATTAATATTCCAGATGAAATAAAATTAACACTTAACCGCAACATTTCTGAAGAAAGCAAGTAGAAATATTGATGCCTGTAGCTAACAATGAAATCAGAGTACAGAATATGAACAAGCTTGAAATTCTTACTTGAGATGTGTTATATCTCCTACACACAACAAGGAAATTTATAACAAGTCAATCTTAAAAGGTACAAAATTTAAGAAAAAAGAGAAACATTCCAATTAGCTAACAATATAAGATTTCAGAATAATGTGTATTAAACTACTAGCTAGATGAATCACATATTTCTATATAGTATTCTATTTTTAATCATGCAGAATCAGGTAAATTCATTGTTTGACTATTGCATAATATGCTATTTCTGTATTGCAGTTTTTTACAGCATGAAAACAGTTACCCTGCCTTTTCTTTCCCAGAATTCTCAGTAGAAAAAACCTGCTTTTAGGCATTGAGGGATGTTTTAAAATTGCCTTTAACTTTAATTTAGGTTGACATACATTCCAAACACATAATTACACATCTTTTGTTCAACTCTCACAGAAATCTTTTAAACAGATGTATACAAGAAAATTGTTATTTCAATGAGAAATTATATTTTACAAAAAATTAGTTCACTGGAATAAAATAGTCTTGTTAAATACTGATGCAGACAGCTTGTAGTAATATTTTTACCTGTTCTAGTCCAGAGGCTGTGCCAAAAATTTAACTCTCCTCTTGACTACCTGTATGCCTCAGAATGGTTTAAAATTGCTAAGAAATACTTGAGCACTGCCTCAAACCTGGGCAAAATTTAATGAAGCAGCTTTAGAGACAGCATTATCAAGAACAGAACAGTGCCTTCAAGTGCAACTTGATTCATTAATTTTAACCTGCATATAGATAAAAATTATTTGTTAGTGATTTTCCTGTTGCACTAATTTGGAAATGTCATTCATATGAAAGATCTGTTCAGACTTTGCCCACACTTTCATTAGAATTTAGGAGATTATTTGGCTCACCTGTGCATTATCATTCCCAGAAAACCTTTTGCATGTGGTCCAACTCTCAAAAATTGGAAGGTTTTTGGTGTTTGAATGATAAAGCTAATCTTGACAAGCCATCTGAATAATCAACTAATGAAGAATTTCTGAGCTTGATAACAAGTGTGGGAAGATAACAGAAGAGCCCACCTCTGCATTTTCTTGATAGCTAGAAATGGAAAACCAAGTGTGGTGAAAAGATATGATATGAGAGGAAGATCTGTCAGAAATGTGAAATTTTAATCCATACAAGTACCAATGAAACTTGCACACTCTGAAGATAATGGTTATGCTGCCATTCAATTCTGCATAGCGGCTTTCTGCTTTGCTTAGTGTCCTTGAAGCAAAGGTAATTGGTTTTTTACTCTCCTGTGAGCATAATGCAGTATATGACTGCTCTCACCCCATAGGGAGAACGCATCACAGACTAATTGTATTGGCAAATCAGAATCAAATTGTGCTAATACATTCAAGGCTACTAACAGGTTTAATCTATTTAGAATGCTCTGTTGGTCTTATCTGTCCAAATACAGAATTTTCCTTGACCTGGAATATCACGTGAATAATTAAAATATAATAGTTGGATGATAAATGAAGTTTATACAGCATTTCAGTAATCTCATAACAAAGAAGGACACGCATTTTCAGAACCTATTATGACCTCTTTTATGGGGTCAGTTTCTGCAATTTCTGTTTCACTGTAGTATCTTGTAAGCTCTGTTTCATGGCATTTAAGTGATTACATTATTTCTGAAAATAATGTCATGTAAGTTTTGGTATAACTTGATTTTTTTATTGGTAATGTTGCAATTGCTATCTCCTTTTTTGATGGTTTATCTATTATTATTATTATTAATAATAATAATAATAATAATTTTGCTATCCTACTCCTATTGTGTCTGTAACATACTAAAGCAGAGTGAGAGAAAACAGAAAATAATTATATGTTCTCCTTGACCTTTATAATTTTAAAGTAGTAGCTTTGGTTTATTCCCTGGCTTGAATAAATAAAAGGATCTTATGTATTTATTTACTTAGTTAGTTATTTATATTTAAACAATTGTTCTGGCTTTATTGTGTATGAGATAAAGATCTCATTTGTAAAGTTATCTCTGTTCAGAAGTGCAAGCTGTAAGAACACAGCTGTAATAAGGAATAGGATGAGTGCAGTATTGCTGTGCTTCAGAGCACAAACATCCAGTTTAGGTTAAAGGTAGAACATAGGTATATTCTACTGCATAGTGAGATTAGAGGAACTTCACCTCAGCATGATAAAAGAGAGTCTGCAAGTCACTTAAATGCAAGTGAAGAGATCCCAAACAATATTTCAAATTTAGCATTTTAAGTTTGCTTTTATCACAGTCATGGGATAACAGACATATTTCACAAAATATGAACAACTTAATTCTGAAAAATACTCAACAGAGCTCCAGGAACATGATTTTCAGATTCTGATCCAACTGTCCTGACTCAGAAACTGCATTGGTCAGAACCAGTTAAGTTCAAATTCTAAGAATTACATAAGCTTGCTCCTTTAAGGCCAAACATAATTTAAGTGAAATGTGTGTGCACTTCCGAATGCACTTTTATTTGGGTTACTGGTACTAATCATATAGCTACATCTCCCTTCAAGCATAATTGGAAGGTTTTTTTCCAAACAGGAGAATTAATTTTTCTGTGTAATCACATTTAAGTTATATATATTAAAGTAAACAAAGAAAGAACCTGAATCTTCTACCACTGATATTCTGATTCAAGTAAACACCTACACTACAATGAATTCAACACACTGTCATTTTGGTTTAGTAGCACTTCATATATATTTTATTGATTCATCTATCTGCACACACAGTAGATAGGTAGAATTTTAATTTTGGCCTATGTTGCTTCCAGGTACTGAATATATTGTAGATTAATTCTTCCCTGTTGCTTGATCAAAAGTTAAATAACATGATTTTTTTCTAATTTTATGATCTTGTGTTCATTGAAGCTCTATGCGAAACATAAATCACTAAGGAACAGCAAACAGATTATTTCCATGATGGGGACTATTCTTGTAAGCTTTAGCACTGCTTCCAAAGAGTGAAAAAAAAATAATAGTAAGATAGATCACTGAAGCCATCTCCTTGGACAGGGGCACATATCCTTTGATTATATTTTCTGAAATATTCTAAGAAAATTTAATCAAGATAATTTCAAATCTAAAAAAAAATAAAATAATAATTTTTCTATTAAGCATATCTGAGGGTTTCCAATCACTTTAGTTATGTAGCTCAGTGCTTAAATATCTGTTACTTATTTCAATGCAAATGTACATCTGATAAAGAAATATTTGAAAGATAACTCTCTTTAATGAAAGACATACCTGCAACTACTGCACTAGCTGACTAAAATACAGATGATGTACAAAAAAATGATAAAATCTCAACAGTAGTAATAGAATGTCACTTGGAAATCAAAATTGTTTTGAACTCTTGACAGAAGAAAGAGAACAAAATCCAACCACCTCCCTTTAAAGAAAAAAAACAAACTTCCAAGTAGATCTCAAAGTTTATTACTACAGTAAGATTTGTACATTTGCTAAAACTTGCTGTGACCTTGTAAGAGATCTCAGGTGTCAAAATTTGATGTGGAGAGAGAAGTAGTTGCCCCATATCAAAGTGGAAATTGGGGGATTTTACAACGTTCAGATGTCTGAAGTATCTCTAAATAAAAGGACAGCATGGCTTTCCAGTTATGACATAGGCTAGGTTCATCTGCTATCTCAGTAAATGGCTGCAATGTGCTGTACAACGATCTCCTATTTGAAAAATAAAGGTGATAAAGCTCTTTCTCTTGGATTCTATTTCCTGATTGCCTCAAAATGCCCGTATTACACAAAAAAAAGTCAAATAACCCTTTAATCATTAGTTTCTTGGGTAAAGTAAGTATAGATTCAAGAAGCTGGTTTAGAGAGGGGTACAACAGTGACCTGAAAGGTAGATAAATTCCTTGCAGCCAAACAAACTAAAAGAAAAGGAGCCCCCTGTGCAAAAAAATCCCTCTCTGCAGTGATGAGTGGAAATGTTAGGTAGACTTCATAATAATATTGTCTAATATCCAGCAAACACCCTAGTTTCTGCAGGCCAAGATTCTTCTGTCTAATCAAAGTACCCATTTTCTGAGGAATAAAGGAATTAAAGAAGTTAAACCAAAGTATTCGGCTCTGTTATTGCACTTGGGAACATTCAGGAACACCATTACAGGATCCTACAAAGAAGAGGCTGTGTTTTAATTTTTAACCCTGTTTCTCCATCATCCAGTGTTTTCCCTGTCACTAGTCTGACACAGCCCATGTCCCATGCAAACACAGGGACAGAGAAGCAATGCCTCCCACCTTCACTGCAATGCAAGTGTCAGTGCCTGTTAGGCATCCACACACTGATTCTGTCCTGGCTGAAGTCTGCTAAGAGCAGAATTGTTGTCCTCTATAATTTTTTTTTTTCTGGTGAAGTAGGGGTTGCATGTCTCTCCTTGACTGCAGGTGTGCCAGCCAAATTTAATAACAGAATGTCTGGTTTCATGGTTTTTTCCTATCCTGTCTTCTTCCATGTCTCTCTCTTTTGTATCAGTCTCAGTGTGGTTAAATGGTAACATAATGTTTTAAAAGATCAGAAAGGTGCTTTCAGCATTGAGATAATTTTCATATACAGTGATAAATAAAATCAACATGAACCTTTCTTTCTGCTGCACAAAACTGGGAAAAAAATCTGTCCTGCTATATTAATGTCAAAAGCAATGCCTAAAGGACTTATACGGTAGCATATTTGTTCTCTTCACACTTTTGCCTTAAAGTTCATGAGTACCAGTATAGCTCAACACTGTTAGCCTAGAAACATAAAATCTGAAAAGAATTAGGATTTTTATCATGACCTAAGAACTTTGGATGAAAGAAACTATAGAGCATTTATAGAACAAATCTGATCTGCAGTTACCCTGTTGCCAAAAACCATAATTTTTTTCTTATTCAGCTCAGTTGAAATTAAAGTATTGACAGAAACAATTTCTTCCAGAAAAGTAGAAAAGTTAATAAGGGGTGATATTGAATCTGTTTTGCTGTTTTATTTTTTTTTTCCTCCTGGGTAATCCACATTTTACATTCTGCGAAATGTAGTTGAAGCTAAATAAATAAATTAAACCAACAGAAAATGCCAGATTATTTTTTTTCTGCTTGTTTTTAGCTCTGTATACACAGAATAAAGCTAGAACTAGAAGTTGAGCTGCTGAGCACTGTATTTTTGGCCATAAATTTTAAGTTTGTTGCCCAGTCTGAGGGGAACACAAAGCATTAAGATGCATTTAGATAGAAAAAGGAGTCGGTTTTGTAAGAATGAGAAAGAAATCAATCACAGTCTCCACATCACTTTAAAGGGTGGTTATTGCATCACTGGACTAAAGTCCCCTAGAGGTGCATGACAGATAGCTGAATTTTGCCACAGTGTCAATCTTTGTCAGTCCAGGTGGTTGCACCTTTTCCTCTATACAGGCAAAAAAACCCAAACCAAACCAAACCAAACCAGAACAAAAAAAAAAAAAAAACCCAAACAAACCAACCAACCAAATAAAGCAGCAAAAAAACCCCGTATTTTTTTACAAAAGAGAACATGGGAGTCCTTGCTGCAGGAAACAGTAGAACAAGCTAGAAGGGTGACGTGCTAGAAATCCTTCCCCTGCTAGCACAGTCATCCAACTTTGCTACAAGGAATATACAAGCAATATCTAAGTCTTGCCATACTATAAAACATGAAGATGCATTTGTACTGCCATAATTTAAAAGTGCAAAGTATTGTTTTCAACCTTCAGGCCAATGTTGAGGTTTTGTAAACTAAATATTTAATAGTTAGTTACCTAGGTCAATAAAAAGACTACCTACAAGTAAAAAACTCACATAGCAGTGTCAGAAAAGTTACCTGGCCTAACTAAATCTATTCCCACAAGTATTAGATTACCAGAATAAAAATATATACATGTAATAGATTGCCAGTATTTTACTAGAATTAATAAAAGAAATAAAAGAAATACTTGTCATCCCTTCTTTTATAGATCAAAAAAATGTATGAGTAATATCATCTTAATGACAAATGAGCAGGAGGATAAAAGGCAAGGAAGGAAAAAAAAAACACAAAAAAGAAAATTAATTTATGACAAATCTGTAGCTATTCTTATTAGTGTCTTCCCTTGATTTGCCTACCTCATTTTTAAAATAGAAAATACAGTATAGTTTATGCATTAAATAAACTATGAAAAACAGTAAATAAAACATCCTTCATTTATCTAAAAAAGATAGAAATTTTATTGGCAGCTTTTTAATAGACAAAGTAGAATCTTATACAGAAATACCTTACTTAAAATCGTGACTAATCTCTTCGCTTTTCACTGTTAGTATTCTACTTGAAAATGTCTCATTGGACATAAGATGATAAGAAGAAGACCTATTTTCCAATTATTTTTCTGTTGGATTTACAGTATTTTCAGTGAAAATACTGGAACCCATATTTTAGCTAGAACAGCCTATTTCCAAGAGTTGTATATTCAGGACATTTTTAAAAATTAAACAATATTGAAAGACACAGTTTTCCATTGCTGTGATTTTGTGGGGAAAATTGCAGGCCTCTACTCAGTTTTTCTTGTAGTTATGCACACCCACAGTAGTTTAATTTCCTAGCCATCTCAGGTAGGTCCAAGTGCATGTAAATTAACTCAGGTCCATTTTACTAGTGAACCAAAGCCAATTCACTGGCCTTCACTGAAGGGGAAAAAAATTAGTATTACTCAGTTATGGCAATACAAATAGAAAGACTATATACAGAAGCATAGATTCAAAATGGAAATCACAAGAAAGATAAAGTGGTGTTGGCAAAGATTTCAGCTGAAATTAGCAGATGTAAGAAAGAAATTCAGAATATTAAGGGTCGTGAAAGATGACAATATCGACACTTAAAAAATAAAAGCTCTAGAAAAATTCAAGTTACTGAAAAATACAAAAGATTTTTTATCAAGTAAATTTTTTTTACAAATAATATTTTTTGCCATTCTTGAACTTTTTACAATTTCACAGTTTCAATTAGGTGGCAACAAAAAATTTACCTGCCAGGAAAAAAAAAAGCGCAAAAAACATTCAGAGTCTTCAGAGCTTTGTTTTATCCTTGAAAATCCCAACAGAAGTATTCCTCTAGAAACGAATCCTGAGGAATTTAGTCTACAATTCCCTATTGCTTATCTTCTATGAAGTTGAAGAGAAAGCTAATCTTTCAGGAATATACTTTTATTCAGGAGTTGTGAAACATTTTGTTTCTGAAAAAAAATTCTAAATAACTTAGATGCATAATGATGAGCATAAAATCTCCTTATGGTTTTCCAGCAAAAATGTCACTGATACCACCTACTGTGGATACTCATAAATTTTTGGAAAATTCGGTTCATAATCAGAAAACATTTTGTGAAAAGCCTACAATATTATACATAGACATATATATATATTTATACATATATATACATATATATGCACACACCGATCAATATAAATTAAAAGTCTAGAGCTATTTCAATGGAGGACTTGCAAATAGAGTTGTCAGTGAAAGTTGATTTGAATTTGTGCCTAAAAAAAAAGTAATGTTCTTCTCCATTCTGCTTCTCCCCTGTGTCAGGTCTAGGAGGCCTGTGGCCACATGGCAGTTGTATCAATTTCCTGATCAGACTGAGAACTTAGTAAACTAATTATTTACTCTTCACAATTCTCAGTAGGATCAATGACATTATGTTCTTCATGCATGGCTGCACAATTTCTAGAACTGACTCAAGTGAATTCCTGAGAGAGTGCCCAAGGAAAAAGTGGAACCACTCGTCTTGAAGGAAGCACAAGTTCTGATAGGCATAAGCCATTGGTGAAATTACACCTCAGAAACAGAAGATCCAACCAAAAGCTCTGAAATATATATTGCGTCAAAAAAATTAAATTTATTATTATTGTAATTTAGGATTCTAATTCTAAGTCTGTGAGTCATTTGAGATAACCCAGTCAAAATGAAACTATTGCAAAACCAACAATTTGAAATAGCTCTGCATCCTTATATGTGGTGGTTCCTTCTCTTCACATTGGAGTTTTTCTCTTTCTCCTACTCCTTCCTGTGGTTTAGTATAAAAGATCCCTTTTCTTACATCTAACAAAATCTCTATTTAGGGAGCATTAATTGTTAGGGAGCAACAGCAGTTATAAACCAAAATATCAAGATATATATTTTTGAAAGTGTAATGAAAAGTATGTCTTCTTTCAAATAAAAACAAGTATGAATTAGAAATTTGAGAAAAAAAATGAAAATTAAACAGTAAATTTTATGTGAGAAATATCATCAAAGTCCTTCTGCCAACCTTCATATATCAACATTTGTCCTTAACATGTTAAGCCACATGTCATAGAATGGCTATTGTCCTTCATCTATAACAATTCTAATAAGGTTAGTTAATTGAAAGACACCACCATGCTTTTTTAGTTCAAACACAGCTTAGTCTACATTGATATAAATTCTATAGTTCTATAGCTTCTTGTTACATATTGCTGACATCACCTTAAAAGTGTAATCCATATTAAATCAACAGCTTTCAATGAGCTATTTCAGGACATTGAGACTATGTTTACAATATTTCCTCAGGGAGGTGTTTTGAAAAATATCTCCTGGAAAAGAGCTTGCTTAGAACAATTCTTGCAGCAACTCATAGAGTTTACATACTTGTCAAAAATCATTGCAAGCTCAGAGATGTCTGCACCAATTTCTGAATTGACATCTCATAGATAGTCTGACAGATTTGTGTATGAAATGGGATGTCAGGAGCAACTTAGGAAGAACAAGAAAAACAAAACATATTTGTTTCTTATGTCTTCTGTGTCATATTCAGGAGTTCTCTTTTGTTGTACCAAACTGCTAACTTTCAAAACCTGATTTTTGGGTTCTTCAACTTGATTGACATAGTTCAGCTGTTGCCTCAAATTGACATTCCCAAGTAAAAAAAAAAAAATATTTAGAGTTAAAAGAAGAAGTAAAAAAAATAACATCATAAATTTATTTTGTAGTTTGAATGGACTTTTTTTTTCATCAGTGATGACATTTCACCAACAAATAATGAAATAATGGCAGCTGGAGCCAGACTGGAATCTCATAGTTTCTCAAATCTAGTTCTTCTTTTGTCCTGAAAACACTATGCATAAGTCCAATGCATATTATGAAGCTGTTCTTTCTTCATGCCTCTGTTTAAAAACCCCAAAGCTCTCATTGAAAAATGATGCCGTGTATAAGATAAGAAAAGCAGTGGTTTTTACAGGCACATTACATCAAATCTTAATAAAGGCATCTAGGTCCTAGCAGCAGAGTGGCTTCCAGCTCCTCTGTTGATGAGGATGTGTGCATTGGTGCAGGGGCACTTCAGCTTCCCTGACAGATGTGTCACCTTCTATGGGGAATACACTTTAATTCCTTGGTTGTATTTCTCTGGTTATTTATTTCTCTTATTATTTATGTGGTTTCACTGGTTGCCTACTGTTGTCTCAAGAGCCTCTAGCTCATCTCTGTAAGACTTCTCATGTGCTACAGTGCAACAGGCTGTGGGTCCTTGCTAGCACAGGCAAGATTGGGATTCTGCTCTTTCCCTTTCAGGTCAGTTTAAAGCTCTGTCAGTGAGCCCTGGCAGCTCATGAGCAAAGACCCTCTTTCCCTTTCAGGAAGGTGAATCCTATCCAAGGCCTGGTACTGTATGATCACCTCCTAACTGAAAAATATAAAACTGTGCTGGTGACATCAGCCACAGAATCATGTATTAATAGTCTGTGCCCATCCATTTTTTCCAGTGTTGCTGCCTACAACTGGAAGGATAGAGGAAGGAGACATACAGTCACTACAGTGACTACTGTAAGATCAGACTTTGTCCTACTATTATTCCATAGCATAAGGGAAAGACTCCTTCACTCTTATAGTACATGAAGAATTAACCAGACAAATTTACCTGCACAAAATAAGGAGCAGACCCTCTTTCTTCCAGTTTTAGATTCCAGTCTTAAAACTGGTGAAAGATAACAGACTACAGATATGTACATATTGGGATAAAATCCAAAATTTAGCCATTCAAGGGGCACATTGCACACTTTGTAAAAATCACCTTGTGATTATCAAAACTGCTGTAGTTGAAATATCTGTAAACCCTCAATGCATATAATTCTAAACTTGATTTTAAAAAAAAAATATTTAGGAGATGTTTTAAAAGAAACCATAACAATTTAAGACTCCAGAAAGCTCTTCTTTGTGTTAATGAATTAATTCACTGTGGTTATTAAAAAAAAACATTTTGTGTGATTTTATTCCATTGTTCTTCTCAGGTCACGTTAAATTAAACCTACATAATACACCATTGCATGAATGCATTGCAGTTTTACACCAGTTTCATTTAAAATTCAATCCATGTGAGCCACACCAGAGGCTATGCTAAGCAGAGCTTTTCTGGGTTCATTAGAGTGGCTGCTCAGTCAACAAGAAGACTTTGCTTGCCAGTATTCAGTCTCTCCAAATCCTTGGAAGTCTACTGAGGACACAGCACTGCTAATAAGCTGCAATGGGGCCTTGTGCTTACAAGCTATTCCTTTCACTGTGCATTATGTTTCTCAAACATTGCCAACATATGTAGTTTTCAAGTGAAAAGCTGAGTAAATTAGATATTTTATATACTGAACATATCAGTATACCAGATGGGAAAACTGAGTGTCATGTATATCCCAGCAAAAGACAATAACAAGATTGTCTATACAGCTGCTTGCTATTCCTTCATCTATGTGTTGATTTCTCTATTTACCAGTGCAAAAGAAGATCCATCTCTTATCTGGATCATGACATAATCTTTTCAGTTATGTTTCTGATTCTTTCAAGGCTTTTGCTATATGCAGCTATTGCAAATAAATTAATTACAGAGTTATTCCTGAATTAAACATCACACTGAAAGTATAACTGAAAAAGATATTTACTGACAAAAAGGCAACCTCTATCCTTTCTCACTATTCCTGTATCAGAGAGATGAAAACCGATTCCCACTGCTCTTTAAGACTTACAGCGATAAGTTGTTGTTACATGATAACATCTTCTCCATATTGACATCCCACTGGAAGGCAAATTCAGATGTTCAGTTCAATGCTTGCCTGAAGAAGCAAAAGCTCAAGAAACTACTCTCCCAGTTGTATCCATAAAACTCAATACTTTGGGTCCTCTAAATACTGAATTATTTGCTTTGCCCCTCAGAAAACAGATGTTATTTCCTGAATAAAAAATTTGATAGAATAATCAATGATCATACTTGCAGTAAATCAAATAATCCCAGGATCACACACCAACTTGATTTTTGAGGTAGATTTGCATTCTTATTCTTAAAACAAAGATAATTATAAAAGTTTAAAAACATGAAGAAAAAGGCTAGAACAAGAATATTTTTTAAAAGTAAAATCACACCTTTAATGGACAAAAAGAACAGATTACCACAAGTGTTCTTTCACACTTTTTGCCACTTTATCACAAACGTGGGCCTTTTTCTTCAGTCTGTCTTAGTATAGTGACATTTAACCTCTTGCTCAGCAGCAGAAAACCCTTCACAACCCCATCTAAGAGATGCCGTTTTCTAAGCTGTGAATCCTGCCTTCCCACTTCTCTTTGAAGGTTTTCAGGCTTTCTGAATTGCAGGCTCCCATGTTTACCACACCGGTCCTATTCTTGCCCTTGCAGTTAAACATATCCTCTCAGGGCATAAACTGCATCATCCTGTAATTGCACTTGTGTGATAGATCAATCAGCTCCTTATCATAAATAACCTTCTCACTTATATGCCTGTAAACACTTATAAAGACTACTAAAATTTCTATTTAATAAGATTGAGATAGTTCACTTTTTCTAAAATAGTGTTTTAATTTCATAATTTTTTCAGCTTTGGTATTTTCAGCTTAAAAAAATTTCAAAACCAGCTTTTTTTAACTTAATATGGTGCTTGGGGGAGAAACCAACCTGCCTTACCAGTATGCACAGGAACTGCTGTATCTCTGCTTAGATAGCTACGACTCTTTTGTCTCAAACAACAATTTCATTAAAAGGTTAAAGTGCTTATTTATAGTTATTAATTTCAGCATCATTGCTTCCAACTGTACAGCTTCTTACAGGGTAATTATTACAAATGCTACACTTTTCTTATAGCAAGCTTTTGAATTTTTGCTGCATTTATGTTTGTTTTTGCCACTGTAACAAATGTACATCATACAAAAAACTTTTAGCATTTTTTCCCCCCACACACCAAGCTTCTGATAAAGGTATTAAACCATACTGGCCTAAGAACAAATCATCTCTGGCTGACATGTCCCCATTTAAATTGACTTTTGATAACTAAGAGCTAGAATGGTTTTACATCTCTCTATATGTAATATAGAGATTTTACATAGCATTTTAGATAGAGGAAAAGAGAGAGGTAAAGAGTAATGAAGAATTTGAAGAATATAGGATCAGATATCAGTAAAGTATTTTTTGTACTCTTGAAACAGATGGACTACTCTTAAGCAGCTACCTTAGTTCGTGTTAATAGTTTCTTTATTTCCTTGTTATTAATCTTTCCATGCATTCTCAGATGAACTTAAACTGTTCATTTTATCAATCCTTTAAACTGCTTAAAATATTTACACTCGTTTTATTAAGTCAATCCAAATGTCTATATAATTCCAAAATATCTGTGGTAAGAAAAACTTATCAAATTGTCTAAAGTAGGAAAAGCTTATCAAAATTCATTTTAGGAACCCTTAAAAAAAAAAAAAAGCTTTAAAGCCTAGAGCAGAAGATGATTTCTCCCTGTTTTTTGCCACATATATATTTACAGCTGTCTATCTGAATTCTTCCTGTAACACTTCCTGTACATAAACATCAACTCTTGTTTTTTCTTTTTTCCTGTACATACATCTAGAACAAAAAAGCTGTGAATTTTAAATGTATTTCAGCTCTTATGGCTTCATATCTTTTGCAACAATTTTCTGTTAAAACACAAATTCAAGGAACTTATTGTTATCTTGCGCTTTTATTTTGCACTTCTTTGCATAAGGGGAAAGAGTCTTCAGATATTCCCACTTCCAGATATACTTCCACTTTTTACAATTCAGGGAAAGTTTCTTAATGTCTTCTCCACTGAGTTTGTTTTTTAGTGTCAATGTCACATCTTGACCATTTTCTCCTGAATGTGTCTCCTGTGTCAGTAAGGTAGTTGAGCTTGGGGGGAGTTTAATAAGGATGACATGCACTGCTGCCTCTGTACTAATTTGTGTATGCTTCACTGGATCACATCTCAAGTTAGAAAAATAATCTATATTCCTTTATTGTTAGGCTTGTCATCACTCAGTTTATACTCAATCTCTGTTCATGCCAAAGAGTATTACTGTGTCATTTTAAACTTGAAAAGATTCTTGACTGGATTTGAGTTTAGAAGTCTATCATAATTTTCTACAGTGGAAAGCAGTAAACAATCATAAGACAAAGGTAAAAAGGGCTGGTAATAAACTTTTCTGTGGATGATGTTCATACGCTTCCATGATCCAATTAATTGTACATGACTTTTCTCACAACAGAAAATGATACTTGGTGTTAGTTCCCTTGATACATAGAAGATAAGAAAGTATACTACTTCAGCCCACCCTAAAAACGAAACAGTGGGTAAATCCAGATATCATATATATACACAGTTACAGAGATATATTTTAGGAAGACAAGGAATGAGAGAATTGCATGAATCTTGATGGTATACACAGACAAAATGGAAAATCTAAGAGTTATTTCTGTCATGTTTCTAATAAAGTAATTTATATTCTCTGATATTAAACTAAGAAGTCCTTGGTTCACTTTTTTCAATGGCATATCAGCTGAAATAATTTATATATTTCAACTCCAATGTCAGAACTGACCTAGTCTTCTACATGTCAACTCTCTGTAGGAATGTTATGTATTTTCTATTAATTGCTGTTTATTCTTACCATATCTAAAGACAAAAAAGGATTGCAAAATTATTCAGCTCAAGTTCACAGAAAACAAGTTGCTGGGCTAAATTCTCTTACTTAGCATTTCTTCCAGAAAATGCAATAATACAATATTTCAATGCTGCAGACACTGTGATTTAATCTTTATATCACAGAATTCATATCACACAATTTTTGAGTTCTATTGGTTAAGCAAGTTTTTGTAATTATTCTTTTCTGCTTGACTGAATTTCTGTTCCACACCTTCCATTTTTTCAGATGAAGAGGCAGCAGAATTTCTCCTTACCTCCCAAGTACAGTCATAATATAGCAAAGTGAAACAATTATTTAAAATCAAATTCTGATTATAATGTCATAAACTGCTAAAATTAAAAAAAATGCTCCACATTCTCAATCAGCTCTTGATCACAAGAAATGTGATTATAACAGCTAAAATATGTAGGCACGTGAAACTACAAAAAACTTTTAGATTTAGGGGAAAAATAACTCAAATGACCTCACACAAGATGTCTGAACAGCGGTCAGTATAACAATGAGGGGTGTAGCATAGAATCATTCAAGATTATGAGAATGGACAAAGTCTTACACATCTCACTCTTTCTGCTTATTTACTTGGGTGAATTTAGGTGTGTTTTTCTTGAAATTAGGTTTCATTTGACAATTTTTTATTAAGTGGAGAACTAAACAGTGATTCTGAAGAAACAACCATCACCATTTATCTTTTAAGAAATTTATCAATTCAAAACAAATTTAGAAAATCCAAGTGTGTACAGCATTTACCAAATCCTGGATAGCTGACAATGACAAAATTATTGAAATGTTACATTAGAAAATCTAAGATTAAGAATTTCAAAAATACTGTGCTTAGCAAATATTTTATGATTTATTTCTTGTCTTTCAGTAGAAGACAAACTCCATTTTTCTGCTCATTATATAACATATATACACATATATGCACGTGTATATATAATTATACAGACACAATCAATTTGATCCACAATTCCTATCCTAGAAGATAATTTTATGCTCCTGTTTTAAGAAAAGGGCTGCTTTAAATGCTGGATGAACATGATTACTTAGTGATAGTTTACACAATAAAAAACATTCATTTTTCCTTATACATCAGAAGTTTTTTCAAAATTTATTTGGATTTGCACAGCTGGGTTTTATAGTGGGGGTTGTAGAGAGGCTACAAGGTGGCTGCTGTAGAAAGTTCCTGGAAGCTTCATTTTTGTCTGGTGTAGCCAGTGCCAACAGACTCCAAAATGAACCTTTCACTGGCCAAGGCTGAGCCCATCAGCAACTGTGGTAGCTGGGATAACATATTTAAAAAGGAGGAAAAAAATCATGCAACAACTTCTGCTTGAGAAAGGAGAAAGGAAAAAGGAGTGTGAACACATTAGAGAAACAGCCACATCACAGCAGATGAATGCCCAAAGGATTCTGGAAACTCATGCTGAAGTGGACTTCTGCAGGAGCTGTGGCTTTATGGAGAGAGGAGTCCAAGCTAGAGCAGGTTTGCTGGCAGGTCTTGGTACCCTGTAGGCAACCCACCATGGAGCAGCCTGTTCCCAAAGGACTGCACCCCATGGAAGGGACCCATGCTTGAGCAGTTGATGAAGAACTGCAGCCTGTAGGAAGGACCCAGAAATTCACTGAGAGCTTCTGTGGGGGAGACCCTACAGTGGAGCAAGGAAAGAGTGTGAGGAGGCCTTCACATGAGGACGAAGCAGCAGCAGAGGTATGATGTGATGATCTGACCACAGTCCTCATTCCCTGTCTCCCTACACTGCTGCAAGGAGGGAAATAGTGTTCAAAAGAGCAAAATTAAATTCAGAAAGATGAGAGGGGTAAAGGGAAGATATTTTAAAGATTTTATTTTATTTTTCATTTTTATACTCTGATCTGATTGGCAATAAATTAATAATTTCCCAAAGTGAGTCTGTTTTTGCCAGGAGGGTAATTGGTGACTGATTTCTCCCTATGCTTATCTTGACCCGTAACCCTTTTGTGTTATTTTCTCTCCATTGTCCAGAGGAGGAAATGGAATTATAGAAAGGCTTTGGTGAACACCTGGCACACAACCAGGGTTAACCCATCACAAAACATGTTAATGATTTTATTGTTGTTTTATACAAAAAAAACCCCACAGAACCAGCTCTATAGGTAGCCTTCCCTTTGTACTGTCTGATCTCTCAAGCAGTGTTAAAATATTCTTTGAAATATCTCCATGCCTCAAATCTGAAAACTCATTAGCAGATGCTTAGTACCCATCTAGTTCTAAATTACAAGTTCACAAAATATCTCCCATAACATTTGAAAAATCCATTAATTCCTACTTCCTTGATTTTATCCTCACAGTAGGTAATGTTATTTCTTCTTCCTAGTTTAGCAGAGACAAAACTTCTGGAGTCACATCTTTACATGAAAAATCTTTATTTATCAACTATGGAGTAGAAAAATGTATTCTCACTTCCTTTGATATAGAGGAAAAATTGAAATTTGATAAGGAAATATTCCAAAATCTCTTTCTATATTTGAATGCTTGAGATAAATAGCAGAAACTTTCCAAGCTTAAGTTATGATTTTAGCTTCTATCTGTAAACTGTCACAAATCTCTAAAAAAATCAAAATATGAAATTGGCCAGTTTATAACCGATTGCTAGCTGTTTAAGAAGTTGTAAGGTGTTATTTTGTCCAGTTTAGATCAGGGAAATACACGCAGATATGTATTGCATTTCAGATCTGTCCTTCCACTAGAATCTTCCTTCTTAGGCTGTTTATAAGAGGAAATCACCCTGCATCAATAAAGGGAAAAAGGGAAGCTTACTGACTTATCTAGATATGTAAGACCACTGTATGGTACTGTCCATGTGTATTATACAAATTCCAGAGCACCAAACAAAACTTTTAGCTAAGAGTCGGAATCAATAATTGACACATCTTAGTGAGTGCACACTAAATAGAATTTATGCAAAGATGTAATAGGGCACGCTTACAAAGACATTGTAGAGATGATTTTTAGGGATACAGTTTTTGGAGACATGCTATTTGTGCAATATTAGAGTAGAGAAAAAAATGGTTTTAAGGATAATCACAAGTCACATATCCTGGTGTTTGGAACAGCAAGGTTGAATGTAAGTTTGGTTGTTTTTTTTTTCTGGATTTTGCCAGTAAAGGTAATATTATGACATGCAGAACTCCAAACTTGTGCCTGAAGCCCAAAAGAGCATTAGAATACTGTATCTGTACCTGGAACTCAGGAGCTGAATGTTGCCATTTGAGTCCACTACTAAAGTGGAAAATGAGAAATAAAACCGTTCTTAAATTCTGCATTTCTAAAGAGTCTTAGTTGCTCCACTCCTAAAATAAAATAATAGTAATAACATCCCCCAAGTACCTCCCCCTACACAAAACCAGCCAACCAAAAAAAAAAAAAACCCAAACTGACAAAAAAAACCCCCTTATATTTCATTACAGTAATACCTTGGAAAATCTTTAAAGAAAAATTACAAATGTTCCTCTCTACATTGAAATATTTTATGACAATGATCACTTGTGTGGATTTTAAGGAGAAGTTTCCATATTAGAACAATTAATATGCCCAAGGTTGATTTTAATTTTATTTAATTTTATTTCTTTCAACCAGAAGGCTCTAAGCAGTACCATTGATTCTCATATTGCAGACAGAGGTAAAAAGTAAGGTTGCAGAGCTTAAAATAGACAGGGAGGAAAATAGACAGGAGAAAAGAAGACAGACACAAATATCCTAATCATGAGGATGCTGTGGGGATGTTCCATGGGGCAGGAATCTAGAGCAGGGTCTAGCAGCTGTGGTCTGCACATCCTGTACTTTACCAGGTATTTCAATACAGTGACTCACATAGATCAAAATGGCAAGTTTGTTTATCATGGTAGCTAGTACCCAAATGTTTAAATGCCTGGAATATATCAGGATCAGACCCTGAGCACTGAAGATCTTATTTTGAGACAGATATTTATCTAAAAACTCTATTAGCAATAAGCAGCCCGAAAGGTGGATTTCATGGCTCAGATTAAGTGACTGTTCATACTTTTGTTTATAATTTCCTTTGGTAATTACATTCAAGTATATTTACACCTGGGTGCATTCAGAAAGTTTTTAATTGTCTTTGGTATGTTTCACTTTAAGATTGGAAAGCAAATGGGCCGAACTGTGAGGTTGTTTTATGCATTGAAATTTGATACTAACTTATTCTTTCATTCTTCTCCTCAAGTGCCTTATTCTTAATTGGTTCCTAATCACTGAATTGCAATCATGGTTTATGGCTTAGCTAGCAGTCTTTAAAGATTTGGTGCAACTTCATCTGCAACTTTCAGAATACAACACTACTTCAGTGAATACCATGAGCAGACAAGGAATGTGTCCTTTTACCATTTGTTTGTGCTGCAGCAAGACATAACAATCTCCTTTCACCTTAGGATTCACTCAGTCACTGCTGATAGTTAATTTGTCCTAAGAATACTGTGCTGTTTTGCTTTTTGAAATCCAAAAATTTCTAAAGCTTGATATGGAGAAAAATTGAGGAGAGCTTTGACGTGACAGCATTCCAGAATGGAACAATGAATATATTTATGCCTTTTATTTCCTTTGTTTAATAATCTTCATATTATTTCCTCACTTTTTTTATATGATAATAAAAGAGAAATGTTTCTCTGGCATAAATGTTCCATACATAAAATAGATAACAACAGACAGGAACAGAAAAATCCATAAACTAACTGAATATATTTATAGTTTGATGAGTATTGCAAATTACACAGCCATTTAATTTTCATTACTGAGACTCCTTATCTTTGATATACTGATTTATTCTATTCTGTGGCCCACTAAAATAAATACTTTTAAAGTAGCAGCAGGACTGCAGGTCATTAATGTGTCTTAGCAAGTAGTATTTTTTTGGTTGAAAATTTTATCTATGCTTAGAAAAACATTCAAGAGCATGTTAAGTCTCATCAGAATATATACTTGTTTCTGTTAGATTAACAACATATACATTTCCCCTTACAGTCAATAGGACTTCAGCTTGTGTTGAGGTATTTTCTGAAATCAGGGCCTTATCAGGTGAATTTTTGACACATACACTAAAGAGCAGGAGATGAAAAGAAACTACCATTCCAATGACCCACTTTAAACATTTTCAGAAGGAACTTCATTTAAGGCTTTGAAGACCAAGCTTGTAGTAATTATATTTAATTGCATTTAAGTGCATCCAGTTGTTTCCGCTCAAGGGCAAATAAACACCCCCATTACATCCAAAGAAATACTATTTTAGTAAGCTCCATAACTTCTTCTAGAAGGCTATATTTCTTTTGAAGGTGTCTATCATTACCTGTAATGGATAGATCTTCCAGCTAACTAGCAAGACAGTATCCAGTTCCACCCAGGAAAGCCCTCAAGGTTGCCCAAGCAAACTTCAAGGAGAGAGTAAAGATGCCTCACTCTGACCATAGCAGTTTTGTGCTCCATAAGTGAAGCTTTTCTTTCCTTCTAGACAGCTTCTGGAGTTATCTTTATCCCTCCCACTCAGAAACTCATTTATTATAGGATATGAAGAATAATAATCTTTCACTTGCAATAATACAAGGGAACAATGTGGGGATGAGGTGAGGGGTCTTCTCAATAAAGATCTTGTAGAAAATTGTGTATCTTTAATTAAATTTAAAAAGAAGGGAAATCACAACAGATGAGCAGTCAGTGCTCCACATAATTTTTGAAGGCAACTTCTAGAAACTAGGAAACATTTTTATCACTTTTATCTTTTCCCTTCATAAACTACAATTATTCAACATTTCCTTTGGTTAAATTGTAAGGTAAGAGCTTTCATACTGTGCATTATAGCAGTACTAATGACTTGATCATTGTATACCAACGTTTAGATAGAAGCATGCTAACTCCCTCATTTAATCTTATCACTCCTATTTTTTTCCTTTTTACAGCTAATAATCTTTGTGACAAAACAGTGTGTTCAGGGAATTAACTGACAGCATAAATTATTTGAAAAGTGTTTTTAAAACTATCTATGATCATTTTAAGTCTAAGAGAGTAGATGCAATATTTATACTGAACCAATAGCCATGTACTCTATACTACGGAAATCATTCCTATTACTAAGCATAGTCATAATCAGTCAGTTCTTTTTGTTTTTTTTTTTTTTCCCAAAGGGGCTGAATTTTCCATTTGACATTTTTATTATAACATTGCTGTTCTTCCTGGTAACTGCCATCAGCATCTATTTTTTAGGAAAAAGTCATTAAAAAAAAATCTTCTTGGACTACTCTAACTCAACCAATCAGTTTCCTTCTTAACATCAGAGGCTCATTTTTAACCTCAACTGATTTCTCTTTCAAAGATGGGAATAACCCCCTCAGTGATTCCTTTTCTTGTTCATGAACTGACATGTACAGATTCCAGCATCTGTCAAAGGGCTGATCTGGAGATAGAAAGTAAACAGATGAACTGAAGTGTTAAAACCAATGAACATGATAAGAATGCTGTTCCTGACTTCTATTTCAGAAAATGACAGAAAGCTTCAAAATGTGTCATGCCGCACATTTCTTGGGAAAAATGACAGTGAAATACATATTACAGTTTGTTCAGGGTGTACAGCAGTGAATACAGTACATCAAAAATATAATCTGATATCTAGTTACTTTTTCAGAACAGATTCAGATCCTCTTGAATTTGAGGGAATATCATAGCCAATGATCTTTCATCTAATAGAGTCGTTATATCTTGAAAAATCTACCTGACACTGAAAAATAATACGGTATTTTCAGAAAGCATAATTTTTTTTACTTTTCCTGCAGATAATTCAGAGTTTATGAGGTGTGATCAATAAATAGTTGGTCATTGCTTTCAAAATTAATTGATGATATAAAATATTGTATCATCTAAACTGGTTGCAAATATGAAGGTGTCAATTTAATCTGTGGTGGAAAAAACATTATCTTTCCTGGGGCAGGTTGACATAAGAGACTAGGATCAATTATGAATGTTGACTCAGAAATAAATTGAAAAAATCATTAAAAAATCAGTATTTATTAATATTAGACTATAAGATAACTTTAAGAATGCATATGTAAATATCTTTGATGATTTTCAGAAGAAAAATAATATATTTTAACCATCGCAACTTCTGTATTTACTTCCTTCAAAAATCACAGGTAAAAAACTGTTGCCCCAAAAATTATTTCTGAGCTCAAACTATAGCTTACAAATTTTGTAGCCAGCTTACTGTTTCAGGCACAGCTGAAGTTTAAACATTTTTATTAATCATTGTGCACACAGAAAACTATGAAGAGTGAGCACATGATATATTACAAACAGATAAACTGCTCTGAAAATTAGTTTTCTGATCATCACTTCAAATTTTGAGGATAGCTAAAATCCAGCCTTTAAAGTAAAAAATGGATTTGATTGAATTGGAACAAGACCAAACTTCAGAAATATGTAGAAGTTTCAGCGTCAGTAAATATGATAGGGGTAATTATTTGAGCTAGTATTTCTGAAGAAACTAGAACAAAAATATTGACAAGAATCAGTCCGATAAGGACTTTTTCAAGACATAGAATGTTTGGATGCTGATTGACAAAGCATTTTCCTTTTGGTTGCATACCTTGTCTGGAATTCCCTACAGTTCTATAGAAAACATTTTTATTAAGCATTTACAACTCTCTCAGCAGACAATAAAATATGGCAAAATTTTGATATCATATATATGTCTCAGAAGTTAGTACTAGTTTTGACTCCTGTACATAGCTGCTCATTAAACTATTTTCTGGCCCAACTATGTTTACATTTTTGTCTTTTAGATTCTGTAATAGTTTTCTTTTTTCAAATGCTTCTTACTATGATTAACTTTTCCCTTTGGTGTTTAGCCATGCTGGGCCTCCTTTTAGACTTTCTCAAGCATTTCATAAATGGGTGTGAACTAGCACTGTGCTACCAGTATGGTCTTCAATGCTTTCTGGACTTCCTGCAAGCATGTAATTCTCCGAAGCCGATGTCACATTTAGCTTGCTTTTAGCAAGGTTTCTCATTTTTACCTAGTTCTTACTAAAATTTAACAGCGAGTTCTTTGTCCTTTGGTACTTTAGTAGGGATTCTGAATGTAAGTACCTTATAGTATAATTACTGATTCCACCTGTTGTGATTTGGCCTTTTTCCATAGAATAATTGAGGTCATCTATGTGTTTCTCTAAGGCTCTCCCAGACCTCTTTCAGGATATACCAGTCCTTTTCACCTCCCTAGTTGTTTTGGTAGTAATGTAGACAGACTACAATACTCCTATTATTTAGGCCTAAGAGTTTCAATTAATGAAATTTCTGGTACTTGAGGTGTAAAATTTACTAATTTGGTTTAATTCCAAGAACTCTTAAATATACACCTCTAATTCACCCCCACTATTTTTCATGCACTATTTTCCATATATTTTATAGCATAATTTTATACTGTTCTGTTATTATAATTGTTCTCTCATCAAGTTTCTAATTTCAATATTGCCTTCTTTTAAGGCTTTTCTACCATAGTTCTTCACTTTCCAACATTTTTGTAAAAGTGAGTGTACTACATTACCTGTCAAAGAAAAAGGGTTTTTAAATAACACTTATATTCTAATTGTCTATTTGATCATTGCTATCCTCTGACCTACTCTGCACCTGAAAATACTGAATTATTGTGACTTGCCCTTTGGGATATTCTCTTCAGCCATGTGTCATCTGACTGTTTAATCCTCTATGTAGAAATTCACTAGCAATTGCTCAAAATTGGCTGCTGTTTTGCTGGGAATTCCTTGGTTTCTGATGAAGATGACAGGTTTCCTCTTTATGATATTTTTTCTTTTCCAGCATTAAAGCCTTCCCTCTCTCTTCTTGGTTATGTTTTGAACTGTTTGGAGGCCTGTTTGGATCCTGGAGAGATGTTCTTCATCTGTCTAAAAGAGAGGAAATTATGCTAGATGAGGAGTTGATGGAGGTGATTGAGAGGCCTTCAAACTAAGTTTGAAGGGGGAAGGGGATAAAACCAGGCTCTCCAGAGATGATCCTATGGGTGGTAAGCAAGAGTCAGAGGTGAAATCAGCCCAGATGAAGTGCATATACACTCATTAGCAACATTTTGCATGGGCAACAAACAAGAGGAGATGGAAGCCATGGTACAGGAGGAAAGCTATGACACTGTAGCTGTCACAGAAACACGGTGGGACGACTGCATGACTGCAGTGCTGCAGTGGGTGGTCACAAGCTCATCAGAAGGCACAGACAAGGAAGGAGAGGCAGTGGGGTGGCTCTGTACATTAGGGCATGGTTTGAGGGATCTCAAGGACAGTGAAAATAAGATTGTGTGCCAATGGATAAGAATCAGAGGGAAGGCTGTCAAGGCACCATTCTGGTGGCAGTCTGTTACAGATCACCCAAGCAGGATGAAGAGGAAGATGACGTATTCTAGGGGTGCCTGGCTGCAGTTTCATGATTGCCAGCCCTTGCTCTTATGGGAGAATTTAACTTGCAGATGTCAATTGGAAACTCAACACAGTTGAGATGAGGCAGTTCTAGGCATTTCCTGGGGCGTGGGGAGCTTCCTAACACAGCTGGTAAGTGACCCTGCTGGGGGCTGTGCCCTGATAGACTTGATGGTTGAAAACAGAGAAAGGCTGGTAGGAGATGTAGTAGTTGAAGGGCCATAGCAACCAAAAAAATGATTGAGTTTTCCATCCTTGGTGAAATAAGGAAAGAGTTTAACAAAACCTCTACCTGGGACTTCTGGAGGTTGAACTTTGACCTTTTCACTACACCGGTTTCAGAGAGTCTTTTGGGAAACAGTCCTTTCTAAGAAAGCTGTCCAGGAAGGCTGGCTGTCCCTGTGTGCTGAAAGATGAAACATCAGACCTGAATGAATGTGATGACTTAAAGGATGTAGATGCATGTCTCAAAACTATGTTGAAGAAGGACGTTCCCATAAGATAAATCACCACAACAGGGATTTGAGGGAAGCACAGACACCAAACTAGGAAGTCATTGATTCCAGGCATAAAGAAGGTAAAGATCTGGAATTAACACGCTGGACATAATTCCACTGTTCAGACTGAGGAAATTTAAGATTAAATTTATATGAGCAAAAAATTCACAAGGGGGTAAATTGAGGGAAAGGATACACAGGCCAGACAAAGTTGAGGGAACAACATCTACACGCTGTAGATACCCAGGACTTGCACTGTATAAAAGTGGTAGCTCCAGAAGAACAATTCTGGGATCCCTACCACTGAAAACCAGGGTGAAGAAGGATGAGTGGGACACCACAGGAATCCACATGGTGGTGATATCTTTAACTTAATCTCTCTCTCCTACTCTCTTTCTTCCCTCTCCCTTCTATGCCACCCCATTTCTTTCTATTTCTCAACCTTGTACTAACTGTTATATAGAATCCATACTATTGACCAGCATATTGTCTCATTTGCACTTTAATTCAGGCTGAGGCATCTATTATAATCAGATAATAACACTGAAGATTTCACTGCAACTCAGGGGAAAAGGAGAATTTATAATGTTTGAAAGAAAGGCCAGGCAACTCAGGAAGAATATAAGGACTCTGTTAGGTCATGTAGAGAGAAAATCAGAAAGGTGAAAGCTCAGCTAGAGCTCAATCTGGCCACACTGTGAAAGATTAATAGAAGTGGTTTTATAAATGCACTAACTTGGAGGGCCAAGGAAAATATCCATCCTTTATTGGACATGGGGACATTGTCACCAAGGATAAGGAGAAGGCTCAGCTATTAAATGCCTTCTTTGCCTCAGTCTTTAACACAAAGCCCAGTTATCCTCAGGGCTACCAGCCCCCTGAACTGGTAGACAGAAGACCCTCTACCATCCAGGAGAAAGTACTTGGTGACTTCCTCTGCCACTCAGACACTCACAAGCCTGTGGGGCCAGCAGGATAGGATTCACCTAAGAGTACTGAAAAAGTTGTCAGGGGACCTCACCAAGGTATTCTCCATCGTTTATCATAAGTTCTGGTTAAGTGGGAGAGGTCCCATATAACTATAGGTTAACTAGTGTGGTACAAGAATGATCAGAAGGAAGATCCAGAGAATTTTAGGCCTGCTGTCTGGCCTTGGTTCCATGGAATGGTATGGAACAAACCAGACTTGAGTGCAATCATGCAGCATGCACAGAACAACCAGGTGATCAGACCAAACAATGGTCTGGTTTTAGAAAAAAACATGGTTTTAGAAAAAAACATGGTTTTAGAAAAAAAACAAGTCCAGTTTAGCCAACCTTTTGTGATCCTAGGCAATGAGGGGAAAATTGATGATATAATCTATCTACCTGGACTTCAGTAAAATCTCCAATAAGTAAATAAAATCTTTTATGACACCCTTCAGGAGAAGCTTGCAGCCCATGGCTTGGGCAGGTGGACTCTTTGCTGCATCTGAGACACTGTCTGAATGGCCAGGCTCAGAGAGTGGCACTGAATGGTGGTACATCCATTTGGCAGCTGGTCACTGATGGGGTTGCCCAGGGCTCAGTGTTTGGACCAGTTCAGTTTAATATCTTAATCAGTGACCTGGACAAAAGGATCAAGTGCACCCTCAGTAAGTTCAGAGAAATGACACTATTGGGTCAAAGTGTTCATTTGATGGAGGGTGAAAGGCAGGAAAGCTTTGCAGCGGGGATCTAGACAAGGCACTGTTTTGAGATTCAATAAGGAGAAGTGTTGGGTTCTGCACTTAGGTCAAAAGTGCAGAATGAATCATGCAACACCACAGGCTTGGAGAAACATGGCTGAAAGCTGTCCAGCAGAAAAGGATCTGGGGATGCTGGTTAACAGCCAGCTCATGAGCCAGAGTGTACCTGGGTTCCCAAGAATGATAATGTCATCCTGACTTGTATCAAGAATAGCGTGGCCAGAAGAACCAGGACTTCAATCTGTGCCGGGGTAGGTTCAAGTTAATCACCAAGAACTTTGTCTTCACTGAAAAAAAAATTATTTGCAATGGGCTACCCAGGAAGGTGGTGGAGTCATCATCCCTGGAATTGTTCAAGAAATTACTGGATATGGCCATGTCCATGGCTTATGGTTTAGTAGGCATCAGGACGTTTGGTCAGAGGTTAGAGTTTGTGATATCGGAGATATTTTCCAACCTTAATAATTCTATAAGCATTTTGGAGACTAGTACTACTAAAGATGAGGAAATGGAAAGAGTGATAACTCACACCAAAATAGATTCCAGGTCTGAACAATAGATCTGAGCAGCTGATCGATAAGTTACCTTTATAGATATCTAAATACACTGATTGTATGGATTACCTCTCCATTGACTACAAAGGGAGCTTCGATACACATTAATATTTGGATACCTATATGTAGAAACCAAGAATTTAAATGTTTTAATCTTGATATGAATCTAATCTTCAGATTATCCCAATTCAAACTTGTTTGAAACATTTTGTCCATGATCAGTAGCTCTCCAAGGAAGGAATAATCAATTTTTTCCCCCAGCTTTCATGCTATGCAACTTCTGAAGGGAAGATAACACTGACTTAGAGCAAGCAAACTAATTGATGCAGTGTAGAGTGATTGTAAAATGAAGCTTCTGGAGAGTTTACCTTCATAAAAGATACCAAAAAGGGCTTACAAATACATTTTCATTAATGCAATTATTTTGCAAATTTTAGTTAGGAATTGCACAAGGAAGGACACAGAATATGACAAAAATACACAACAGGAGGTGTACTGCAAATTAGTAATGGACATTACTACTCAATCAAAACCAGGAGCAAGATAAAATCTCCCATAAAACTTTAGAGGTGGAAATCATCCTTTAACAAATAAACACAAAAAAACTTTATCCACATTTAAAATCAGCTCCTTGTGATACCAAGAGCACTGCAGATTCATTTTATGTATAAGACTTAGTCTTTATACCAACATGTTATGCTAAATGATTCTGATATTATAATTATAGATAGTTTCCATAGATACATGAAAAAAAGAATGACATAGTATGGTAAATATTGAATTACATTGAGAATGCACTGAAGTGTAAATTTTCAGATGAATATATTTATTTTAGAGATTTACAGGAAGGGAAAACAAATAGAAGGTTTTATAAAGTAATAAACTAATGGATTTTTAACATGTTAAACAGAATATGAAAATGTTTCTACTTTCAGTACTGAAATTTTCCCCCATGGAATTAAAGGAGACTAAAGTTCTAGTCTTCTCTGTGCTACCAAAGCTGCCTTGTTTTCCATAGATGAAAAATTAGTTTAGTTTAGCACAGGGAGACCCACAATGAAAAACATAACCCAATGGCCAGTATTCTCCTAGATGCCATTTGATTTCCAGAACTTTATTAAACAGAAGGAAAAAGATCAAATGTATCTTTTCAGCATGCTTTAGCATTTTTTATTTTCTAGCCATTTCTTTTGAATTATTTTTGCAATTATCTATCTTCATTATTGTCCTTATTCATGAATTAATAAATATTTTTCCAACATTTTTGTTTTTGTAATTGATTCTGAACTCATTTCAAATAAAGCAGCTTTAGAGCTAACATAAACATCAATGGGCTTTAAAGAGGGGGCCCTTATGCCTAAATTCTCAAAGTGACAAGAACAACTATGGACAACCATCAACATACATGCACAGCTTAAACTTTGAAACTGATAGAAAAGAATCACATCATACATTGCACTTCAGCAAATGATCTTATGTTACCTAATGCAGATGGAGTTAGCCCTTGCCCAAAATTCCTACATTTCCTGGAATACAAAAAAATCTTTAACCCTGGTTAACAGCCATTACACAAGAATGAATCTGAGTTGGCACACAGGACTGCTTAGAGATCCCTACTAGGCAACACCTAAAAGGAATGCTGAAATGCTATTGTATCTTCAGTACAGCTTCATGAAGGTAGAAATTATTTATCAAATTGGAAATAGTGGGCTTTCTTTTAAGTTGTTCTATCACATAATATCATTGGTTCACCTGCAAATTATCAAACTTAGAAGACAATTTAAATTAAATTTTTAGAAACATGTGGTATGTGAGCATACATCCATCTTTCTTCAAGCAGATACCACAATCAAAATATATATTTTGTACAGAACTCCATGTAATAAATATCCATCAAAAATATCTTTTGTCACACTCTGTAAAGGACTAAAGTGTTAAGCATTTGAACTAGTGAAATACTTGTTTCAACAGAGAATGAAAAGCCTTAAAAAGACATGAAATAGGACACCACTCATTTACAAAATATTCTTTCATGTAATCCAACATAAACATGAAAAGATAACAAATAAAACTGTGAATAAATTCTAAAACATTGCCACATGGTAATACTACCCTATTGAAAGTCATCCACTGAAAATTCACTACTCCATAAACTGCAAGTCATTATGAAAGCTAACAGTAAATAGTACACCATGTTCCTGTAACAGAATAGACCTGTTATTTGTTACGAGAAACGGAAGTTTTTAAAGTCTGTTGTATTTCCGGGTTTTGTTTAAACATTTCTGAATTGCTTATGAAAAAGTTGTATCAAAAAGACTGGTTGCATTTTGTGGATTATCGAGAATAGTCAGAATTCATCTTTTACTACTTTGAATGAAGACCAGAGCTAAGAAAACTTATAATGTGCACAAAGAGATACTGCAAAATGTAAAGTGTTCTGGCTCATTTACAGAATGTCAGATCGTATAACAGTTGACTTTTGCAAAAAATAGAAGCAAAATCCCCCCCCTTTTTTTTTTATCTAGCTAATATTGCTAATGTATCTCCTTTGAAATAAATGCATTTCAAATAAAACTAAAAAAAAATAAAAACCCCCAAAAAACCCAAAGCACAAACAAACAAACAAAATAGCAACAAAAAAACACCGCACAAACAACATCAACAACAAGAAAAAAATAAACACAAAAGAGTGAAAAATAACTACTCTACACATCAATGTTCTTTTTGGTTTGGGTTTTTTTATGTTGGATGGTTTGTTGGCTGGTTGGGGATTTTTGAGCTGCTCAAAAGATCTTGCATTTGCAAGTATTTTCTGCTCGTCATAGGGTTCCAATTAACCTATAGACTTACTCTTTCAAGTGATTCTAATATATAGAATCACTGTGAAGACCAAGCCTGTTGGACCAGCGATAACTTTGTGAGCTTTAAGCCAAAAGACTTTGTGGTTCTAAACTAGAAAGGAAGGATTTTCCTCCACATCTTCTATAAAATGCTATCTTATGCTATTTTAAAATAATCAATTTCCTTCTGTAATTATCCAGTTTTATACTCACACAATTGTTCATGTCCTCTGATGCTATTTTACGTGACGTGTGTACTTTAGAATAATACATTTCATTCTGGAAAAGATGTTAAATAAATTAAATAAGTCACTAATTGTCTGTCCACATCAGTGCAAAAGTAGTTCATGCAATTTAGCTATTGGTTTGAATTATTGATTTCTTGCTTAGATTAACCAACTGCTCCATAATCACTTGTAAAACTAATATATTGTAATTAGAGGATGAGATATGTAATGTAGATTGGGCTCATCAAACAATTATGCGTCTCAGTTTGAAAGATATTAAAGTGTTTCCCACCTAATGGGTGAAAAGGGAGATAATTTATAATAATATCTTTCTCATTTTCAATTGTTTCATTTTGTAATGAAAAATTATTTGCACATTCTCCTATGTGTACGAAAGGAAGAAATGATCTTCTGTTTGTTTAGAATTTACCCAGATAATCTGTAACTGCAGTATTCAATAGGAAGCCTTCCAGTATTAAGCTTATTCCAAAACTCCATTTTCCAGATGTTGATATTTTCCTATATTCTGTCTGTGTGGAATGCTATCCAGGGAAAGACTGATTTCTCTTTCCTTCTTGTTGGTTCACTATGCAGTTTTGGCTTTTTGATTTACTGTTCCATCAAAGTGTCACTACTGGAAAAATGACCAAATAGGAGAAACAGTTTTAGTGTGACTGACACGATGTAGCTGTAATGCTCAGAGCACTTTGTTTTGGCCCTACTGGAAGACAAAGGGATCAATCCATATCCAGGTAATCAAATCTTTATTTTGTTATAAAGAAACTCTTAACAGTGTTTCACAATTTTAAGTTGAATTTAGACATGTAAATCATGTTTAAGATATAAAAATATATAGACTGAAATTATTATAGAAGTCTCTATGTCCATATACAGCATCCTATAGAAATTTCATTGATTTTGTAAAAAAGTCAACTGTAATTAAACTGACAAAGTACCCATAAATTTTGTTGAAAATTTCAAAATTAAATCTGCTTTTAAAAAACATATAGTTCCTAAGAGAGTAAAGAATATAGGACTTTGCATCAGCTTTAAAAAGAAAGTTTATATGTCAAAAACTAGAGCAATGGAGAAGCCAAAAGTTCCTTGATATATTAGTTTATGGATGGAAAACATGCATATGTAAGGTTATTGGCTTCTGGGCCTGATGCTGGGCCCCTCCTTGGGGGTTCCCCTGTTGGGGAAAAGCCCTCCTTGTAGCATCCCATGAACTCCCCTGCCGTAGTCAGTTCTCAAGTCCCTGGCCCTGGAAATGGCAGTAACTATTCACCATAGAGTCAGTGCTCCTGGGGGGAAAAAGACAGGCTCCCAAATGGACTTCTGTGTCTCAACTGCCCCTAGTTTCTCCTTTCCATGTCCCTTCACAGGATTGGCATCCTAGGTGGCCACTTCCCTTTCCCTGGAGACCAAACCCTTAGCTCTGCCCCCCACCCCTTCCTCTTAAGCTGCCTGCTGCATGTGGTTGTTTTTTTTTTCTTATCTTGGTCCCCTTCAGCCACACTTTGCTGGAATAAAACCCTGCAAAAAGAGCCTTTCTCGTCTCTCTTGCTTAGCCAGCTGCGGTGAGTGTTGAATGAGGGTCTGACTTCATTGCCTGAATGTTTACCCAGCCTGCTTTTCTACAGGAGAGGTTTGTTGGGAACACATATTAGGCAGAAGCTTCCACTCCAACACACGCATTTTTACCTCCTGGTAAGGAGCTGTTCTGTGTCAGGAAAAGGAGATGCACAGTCTTCAGCTTCTTGTTTATTGTTATCTTATCAAAAGTTTTGCACTCTATCTATACAAGACTGAGCAGTGGAAAACCACCACAAATATGGCCAACAATCTCTTGTTACATGGTCTTTTAAGACTAAACTGTCCAATTAAGAAGTTACACCTGGATTATTTTCCCTTTTAACCCAATAACTGAACCCTCAAAGCCCGCAATGCAGACTTTTCTGTCCAATGACAAGACATCACCCAAACCCATGAAGAAGAAGGAAGAAGAAGGAAGAAGAAGAAATAAGAATAAAGAAGAAGGTAGAAGAAGGAACTTGGGATAACGTCATATGCCCTCCATCTTGTTCCCATCTACAACATGCTGAAAATCCCAAAACCTAAATTTCTCATCCAAGTGACACACTATACTACTCTCTATAATCTATTTCCACACTTTTGTGGACTCTACTCTATCCTGAAATCTTCAAAGCTTTCTCTACGAATAAGGGTCAAAGTCAGTGCTTCTCTGGGGTCAGGACCCCTCAGAGCAGACAGAGAAATATTCCCTGTGCCTTGGGTTCCCACACAAGGTAAGTGAAAAACTACTAAAATTTAAAAGCCAGTCATTACTTTTCAAGAAGGACTCATTATCATAATCCCAGGGTGTTCGTAGTTTCTGTAACATTTTCAAATGGAAAGGACTAAACCACTGAAGGTGAGGAATTAAAAGACAAATAGAAAAAAAAGTGTTTAATTTCTAAAAGTTTTCAGTTTGTCCTTGTATTTTATTGCTATGAAGCAAAAATAAATTTCCACAAAATCTTTGAGAAACGGGAACATTAAGAGTTTTTTTCCTGCCAGTAATACATTTTTTTAATAGCCACTTCTTCTTTTCCTTTTCAGTTTTGTTTAAGTATCTTGGAGTTCATTTTCACTCTTTCATGAAAGATAATTGTAATTCAAGCTTAACCTGAATATAAGAGTATGAGTTTACTTCTGAGAAGCATATAAATTCTTGAACAGAAAAGCATATAATAAATTCCTGGTGCACGGTACAAACATGTATATGTTAATAGATATTCAGTATGATTAGACAGGCTGCATAGCAAACTAAATTATGTTTTTTAACTTTTTACACTTCTATAAGGATACATTACATTTATAATTAAAATCTGAAATTGGTTAATTAGAAATTAACAAATTAATTATCATCAAAGAATTTACCTTGAGATTATGTGCTATTTCATATTTTGAATAGCATAACTATTGACAGCCCAGGTGTATTTATTTGGCATGTGAATACAACAGTGTAGGCTAACAGTATAAATCATATCTGTTGTGCTTGATTTGAAAAAAATAGAGAGCTCATTCAGTGTGGGAATGGAATCAGATCTGCTTTTTTACATAAGATAGAAGAGAAATGTTGAAAAAATGAAGTCTGTCTACAGGTATTGAACACAAATTTTACAGCTTGCAGTGTAAAACAATAAAAAGAACCCAAGATACAAGTAATAAAAAGAGAAATAAAGACCAGCAAATTGATATTCTATATTAACAATGGAACTAAAGTTAGTAAAGGTTCTCTAGTTAGTGAACTTTTAAAACTAGCAAAAATGACTCTGAGAAAGGCCTAAGTGTTGAATGCTTCTTTGCCTGCAAGTCTTTTCCAGTCTGAAGTGAAAAGGTCAGTTTAAATCAGACATCTAATGCCATAAAAATCAGAGAAAAAAGGGCACTAACATAATATTAGAGACAAAGGATAAGATCTCAAATTCCATAGAAAAAGAAAGGTTAGAGATTACTTCTGAAAGCCTCTAATTTAGTCAAGTACCCTGTAACTTGCTCTTTCATTATTCAAGGGTTATCTTGCTCTATTGTAGATGCATTTATTGTGATTGTCATCTGAATATTTTGTGAAACAAATCAGTGAAAAAAATGTTAAAGTTGTCTCCTGGATGTGACAAATTTTGTTCTAGACACCTGCAGATCTGGCTGTAGCAATCTGAGATTTGCTAAAAGTTATCTTTAGTAGTCCATTGTATTAAAAGACATTACAAAGATCAATTTGGGTCTTCAGGGAAGAAAAAATGGAAAGAAATGTAAATCAGCAAAATAATTTTGCCTCTCATAAGAATAAAATTTGCAGGTATCTGCAAGAAAACAACAATCCTGTGGAACGGAAAGAGCAAATCATAATTTTTTTTTCCTTTCTCTCTAATGTGATAATATGTATTGTGAACAGAAGCAACAGCTAAGATATCTGGGATGCAATAAACATTTTCATAAGCAAATTAAGAAAATAGACTCTAGGTTGATTCACTAAGAACTGGCCACAGAGTTAAAGTGAATAAGAAGTGAAAATACCTATTTATGTTCAAAGAGGTAGGCAGAATAGCTTCTCTGTCATTTGAGGTGAATCTATAAGTACCTAAATTGCAATAAACAATATTTAGATTTTGGCAGTCAATACGGAATTCAGTGATATTCCAAGGCTAGATTTGATTTCTTCAATTCAGAGATTGACAATAGTCATTTATACATTTATAGTGAGCAGTTGCGCAGAAAAGATCTGTGGTTATAACAAATCAGTAGATGGATACAAGCCAACAATGTCATACTGTTACTCAGTGTGTGTGTGTATCTGTGTATGTATACGAATGCATTAGTAGGAAATCCAAAACAGAAATAGTCAATGGCTTTGACTGAAAAATTTTTGTACACTGCAGAAAAATTAGCAATCTAGTGTCTGCAGAAGAATAAGATAAGGAGAAAGAATGATCTACAAGGACTGGAAAATATTACAGTGCTTAGTTAAAAAGGAGACAGGTGTTAAGGATACAATAACTGTTCTCAGATGCATAACAGGCATCAAAGGGAATAATCTACAGTGAATGTGGATAAGTAAAATTATAGAAGGTTTGAGCTGCAAGAAGGAAGACTTAGGTTAGATATTAAAAGAAGCTTTCTAGTCATAACAGTAGTAAAACATTGGCACAAGCTGTCTGGGGAGTCACCATAATTTAAGATCTTGCAAGAATATACACATGGTTGAAAGTATGTGAATATATTTAATCCTTATTTGAATTATGCAGTATGATGTAGGTGACTTCTTGAGGTCTCTTTACAGAGGTTTATTCTAAGATAGTGTCAAACATGAATAAAATTCACAGTGAAAAATATAAGGAATCATAGAATCAACCTCAGTGTCAGAGCCATTTCTCCCTAATTTTTTATCAAAGTTTCTCTCACAATATTTTTACCCCTTGTTTCATATGAAGCCACCAAGGTGAAAAATCCTACAATTTAAAACTAGTAGCTTGGTAAGCATTTTAGAGAGGAAATAACCATCAAAAATAAGCAGATAACCAGGCAAGCATCAAGGACAATAATGATACTACATTTTTTACAACTCTAGTATGAGTTAAAAGCAAATATAAATATCAGGTTAATGTACTCAGGGCACAAAATAACTTGATTTAGCCATTGTACAAGCAAGGAAAAAGATACATCAACATAATCCCCAACTAAGATCTTCCTTTCAGGGCTGTGGACAGCTGCTGTCAGGTGTGTGTGGGCTGCATCAATGTCCATGGAACCTTAAAGCTGAAGGCATTGTTTCAATCCTATCACAGTTAGGCAAGAAAGTTAATGAAAACACAGCTCTCAGAGTGTGGGAGTACCTCTTTTGAATGGGAAAACCCCTCACTGGAGAGGCTCAACCTACAAGCAATATGGAACATCTTGCTGCATTTCTTGGCATACACTTGGCAGAGGGACAGGGAGATGAACAAAAGTCACCTTTATCTGGAGAGTGATTTCTCAGGCCTGTTGTAGTAATTTGAGAGAAGACACAACTAAACCCACCACAGTGACACGTATCTCCCTTTCCTTCTGTGACCACCAGAGTGCTACAACTGCCACCTTTAGAAAGGAATAGTAATTTCTCTCAGTGGAAGAAAGAATGTTTTGGTCAAATACATACCTTTGATCTATTTACAACATTTGTAAGAAAAAATGCATGAGTGAATTCCTGAAAAAGAACGAGGACATTCCTATCAAGACCAACACACTGCAGTGAGTTTCCAGCAACAGGATGCACAGGTTTGGTCACTCAATATTCAAAGCAGGACTCTTAGAGTAGTCTAGCTGATTTGAAATGTCAGGTGTTAAACCAGAAACATACCTGCTGACTGGACAAATACAGATGAAGCCATTTCAACTTTTAAGCTGTTAATCTAAGCCATTCAGCACTTTGTACAGATTTTGGAGACAGACTCACTGCACTTGCTCAGCTAGCTTGTCTGGACTGGTTTGTCACTCGACTCTGTGTCAGCTCTATCTGAAGGAAAAGGCTACTTCCAGTAATGGTGTACAGCAGTCTGGAGATCTGCCATTAAGATCTGTGTCAGGAGAAACTCTTCATGCATACCTAAGTTAGAGGGTTCTTTTTAACTCAATTTTCAACATAGTGGTTTCAGAAGAAAAGCTGCATCTTTGCCCACTGTTTTGCAACAGAACAATGCTAGGAAAAGTCTAACCTACAATATTTTTGTTGCACATCCATGAACAACAATATATATATATAACAACAATAATATATAACTGACTGTTTCAAAGTAATTATCACAAAAATATATTCTATCTAGATCTACTAGGGATCTACTGGGAGTAATGACATTACATTTAAAGAGTAATAATCTTTTATTTTCATCATATTAGTAAAGACAACTCTCAGAACTGGAAAGGGAGTTTGTCTCAGTGCCAAGCTGAAAAGAAATTAAATAAATCATGTTGAACTAGAGAGAATAAAGTGTAATATTGCTTTAAATCTCAAATCCTACAGTTTTCTATTGCACGTAGACATAAAAATAACCTTCATTTAAAATATCAAAAATGGAAAAAATAAATTGCCTTATTCCTTTTTTAGAATAAAATCACTACTGTGGCAAGACAACATAGAAGCCTATGGTATATGTAAATAAACATCTACCATTTCTGAGAAATCAGCTTATAGAAACTTATAAGAAATGCAGCTGCACTTTCTATCTGATGATGAATAAAACAGTAAACCCTTTGCCACAAATGAAGACTAAATTTCCAAAATGTTAGTTTTGGGGTAGAAATATATTTTGAAAAAAAAAAAAGAAAAATGTGTGTGTGAGAAGGGTTTTTTGTTTTTTTTTTTCCTAGTAAATTAATTAGCAATAAAAATTAGGTTATAAATTTCTTTTTGCAGAATTTAATGGTTTTAATTGAGACAGAGCCTGGCTATTTTTAACCTCTGAAAAAAATCCTAACCAAACTTGCAGGAAGGAATTGAAAAAAAAAAGTTTCACTCACATCTGTTTATTTATTTTTATCTTATGCTCTAAACTCCATTATACATTGAAGTTGATATTCACCCATCTGTTTTAACATCAATGATTCAGTTCTTTCTAACACTTGTATGCAAGTGGAAACACATAAATTGCTAAGCATATTGGCAATTAAAGCACTATGCTATATGCTGATAGAACTATTTTGAACTTCTGCTATTGACTCTTCTAGAAATGCGAATTATTCATCAAGTAAAGTTTTAAAAATCGATAAAATAGAGGAGAAAAAATAACTGTCTCAACTATATGCTGGTTTAATGCAATATGCAGACAAAACTGTACAAGTAAATTAGTCTTAGATAGAAACAGAAAATCAACTTTTACCTCACATTCCTACCTATGAACACAGTAATTTTTATAGTCTCATATGATTTTTAAGCAGAATTATTAAGAAGCTATTTCATTTCACCATTTTCTTTGGGGTTGTTTATAAATTAATTCCTACTTTAATACCTTAATCGTTGGACTTTGGTGTTGTCATGATAAAAAAAAAAAAGAGCACGTCAAGCTGTGGATTTGACAATTACTGAATCTGGAAGAGCTTTGATTTGAAATAATTTAGTATCAAACACCAGGCACTTTGTTTGAATGGGAACAGCTTTTAAACTGTTTTCTAATGCTAAAGCAGAAAGCTGATGAATAAAGTGGTTCTGTTAACAGATTATGATTTGATGTTTAGAAGTTAATGTTAAAGCAATGTAGATATGAGGTCTGTACTTTATTTCCACAATTATGTGGGCAAGTATGTTTTCCAACAGTTTAGTGTTTGAACATTTTGAAATACATTGAGTTTTTTGTTTATTGTCTTGGATATGCAGGAAAGTAGGTATCTCATTTACTCTTACTGCTTAGGCATTTAGAATTTCTTATAAATTTACAGCAAAATACCACATTATCTGGAAAGCCATAGAGAGGTAATGCGCTAGAAAAGTCTAGAATTAATAGCTGGCTAATGAAGGCTCGTTTCCCAAAAAGGATAGGGCTTACTTGAGCTGGGGATCTTGCAGGCTTGTGTGGTTTTTTTACATATTTTTGATTATTTTTGGTTGGTTGTATTTGGTTATTGTTTTGTTTACTTTTTTTTTTTTCTTTTTGATTAATAATACCCCAGCTTCCCTCAATCTAAATTCTTCCACCTAAAAGCTGATCAAATAAAGGAATTTTTCCAGTTTTGCAGTGTGAATTCTGGGGGAAATGGTGGCATATATTATGTATATTCATAAATCAGTGCAGGTTCATAAGTGATTCTCAGCAAAGAAATGCTGAAGTCTAGCTACATCAAGAGTAATATAAATTCATTGAACTAAAAATGAGCCAGTAATTTTTGATAGTTTCAATAGTTTCAATAGAAAATATTTTCTTCCTCACTTTTTATAATATCTATTGTTGTTACAAACAGGTTTTCTATCCTATAATAAATTCTGATATGACAATTTTGACCTGTGTGTATTTAAAACTTTAAGATGATTCCTGGACTGTAATTTCAATACTATGATACAACCAACTAAATTATAGTTTTATCTGCTATTACATTAGTTGGTGTTTAATTTGGAAAAAGAGAACACGACACTAAAAAATATCAATGCATGTAGCTTTTACAGATAAAGTAGTTTATTCTCAGATTCTGTTACTTTTTACATGTTGCTTTAAATTTTAGTTTTAATACTTAGAGTCTTTGATTTGAAGTGTTGTACTTCAATCAATCACATAAATAGATCTGTGTAATCTGAAATAAGAAGAAAAATCACAAAATCCTGAGTAGTAGAAGTGGTCTAGGCAAAGAAAGAACCAAAAATGAACCTTCGTAAATATGAAGGACAAAGGAGGGAAACTTAAATAATACTATACTCTGTATCTTCAATTTTAAAATACTGCAGCTTAAAAAAAAAAAAAAAACTCTATTAACTTACACCAAGGAGTTGCTACTGAAAGGTATGACAGAACTGAGAATAGCAATTCTTGTAGTAAATACCATACAAGTGCTGTTAGCTATTTATAAAGGAGGAAGTTTGCCAGCGTATTTAGACATGATATGAAACTGAAATTCCAGTTTGATTGTCTGGAACCAATGGAGGTAACAGCTTACTCACAAGTGAGTATGTTCTGGCAGGTATCATGACACTCAAATGTAGAACAATGAAAAGCAAACAATTCCAGGATTAAGTCATGTCAAAGCAATTAGAATTCACTATGAAAAGGATGCTATCTTGTCCAAATTGAAAGATAAAGGAATGAGATACTGGAGAGGTGTTTTGATAACAATTCAAAATAATAGGAAGAGTACAGGAAAGAGAAAGTAAGAGATATGTCATATACTGTTGAAGTAGTACTCAAAATTCTAATCAATGGGCATCATTCAGAGCTCATCTTGCTGGGGCAACTGTCGTGAGCAAAGCTTTGGTCAAGTATCTGAAGAAAAGATCATTTAAGAAGACTATAATTTGAAGAATTTGCAGTCTTGCAGATTTTGTACCATGAAAAAAAATGAAGGGGGAGGGAGATTATGTTAACTTCCCTTAAATCTAACACAACATCACATAACATGGAATTAAAATGAAGATATCACGGAAAACTTTTCTGAGTCTACAAATTTGAGAATTTTCTGCATAGACACTACCTCTAGAGTTGTCTAGGAAAATGTTTATTCTGTATCTTTCAACTTTACAGAGATAGAAATACATGCCTGCATTATTTTTTTTTTTTGCATCTATTTGTGAGTACAAAACACTGGGAAAAAATTCAGTCATAGAAAATGAAGTTATTTAACCTCAGACCAAGTCACTCATAGAGAAAAAGGCTGCAGAAATCTGTGTGTTTCAGCAGAAATTACACAATAGTGATTCCATTTGATATCATATGAACAAGAGTACTTTTAAAAACATCTAACTAACCTTTCCATACAAGTTTTAAAAGTTGCTTCAAGTGGGGCTTTGGAACTGCAAATCCTACACTACTTCTAGTTGAGCTCTTATTATCTCAGTAGCATGTTTGCCTTGTTGACTTTTGAAGGCAGAAGTTTTTAATAATATAAAAATTCTTATTAAGCTTCTTAAGTACTAAGCCATTTAGCAGTTATGCACCTTATCTTCATTATATCCTAATAACAAATGCATTGACACAAAATAGCCATTTTTGACTGAAATTAATACCGATCTTTTTGATTGAGCTTTTAATTAAATGAAAGTTAATTTGATGAGTACTGAGCTGCACTCTGGGGTACTTGTATGTAGGTACAACACCACAGTTAGGTAACTGTAATCTGTTTTTTTAATATTGAATTTTATTAGATTAGGCCTGTAATTCATTACCAGTAATGAATCAATACAGACAGTAGAATATATGAGCTATGGCTGTATATATGTCTGAAACAGCAGAAATTGGCTTAATTGGTGTGCTATGGAAAGTGGGAATGTTTTTTTCTTTAATTTACACCTTTATGTTAGGATTTATATAAGCTACTGTATCTGCAATAGTTACTTTTTATTTCATTCTAAAACAACCTGGTTTACTCTGAAAGTTACGTTTTTTTAAGCATTTATTTAACAGTTATAGCAGCTCTATTCATTCCTAACTTTCTTGGGGAAAAGTTAGCATAGGTTTACATTCATGTCCTTTTCAAGAAAGCCCTTAAATTTTTTGTTTGAATTTAGATGTGAACATAACCCTTATTTATGAGACATAATCTATATTTCAGTGTGTGAATGGGATCGGCCTCCTAAATTGCTACCTTTAATTCTCAAGAATTCCCCACTCTGATTATTGAAGCTAGAAGCAGAAGGAAGGAGCATCTTTTACTTGAAGAAAAAAAATTCTAGAATTAAAAAGTTTTCATTATATTATATTGGACATTTACTTAATTACACTTTCTTTTCAGTGGTGCCTGGTGACATCAGGCATCAGGCATCAGGGCACAAATAAAAAGACAGGTTGTGGAGTCTCCATCTTTGGAGATACTGAAAAACTCCCTGGACATTTCTTGTGCTCTTCGTGGCCCTTCTTGAGGAGAGGGATTGGACTTTATAGCCTTCAGTAATTCCTTCTAACCTCCACTATTCTATGATCCTAAGAAATACTAAGTTTTGGAGAAAAAAAACACTTCTATTGATGAATTGGACTCATTTAGATGTGCTGTTTTAGCTGTAAGACAGGTAAAGTGAAAAAAAATAAACTAAAAATATAAAACATGCATTATAAAAATATGCACTTTTACAGAAATTTGTACAGCCATACAAAATAGGTTACAAGTCAATATGATATTATTCTTCTAATATGCTCCCCATGTGACAAAAATACAGTCACAGACATTATGGGACAAATGAGAAAATAAAAATTAGAGTTAATTATATTCATCTGCAACAGGATTTTGGGAAAGTGTAAAATATTGTGACTCTCACTTTCTTATAGGGTCCCTTTTCTAGTTTTATTCAAAGGTTTAGTAAAATAACATCAATCTTCATAGTTTTTGAGATACAGACTGAATTTAAGAGTAAGGAAGGGAAATGCCAAAAATTAACATTTTGGGATCTAAAGCCAAACATAAGGTGACAAACCAGCTTTCCTTCCTCAACCTCTTCACTGTTGTATGTTTTTTTTTAACCTGAAGGTCTAGTCTATAAAAGTGATTACAACACTATTTCTAGTTAGAAGTAGCAACTAAATGAACAGTGTAATTACACTGAAAGATATAATGCAAAATTAAAATTAAGAAAAACCAAAAAATACCCTCCAGATGTTTGAATTCTTTTAACTTATTTGTATAGATTCATCTTAGTTCTGTAGCTGTGTATATTTATAGTTGTGTCTTTATATAAAAGTATCAACAATATATACATGATCTTTATCCTAAATTCTCATAAGCAATGGATATTATTCTTATTCAAATGCAGCACAATGCTTTAAGTCTCTAGGTGACCATGATCAATCATTAAATATTAAACCAGAAGATATGAGGATAATTGTAGACTTCCTGCACAAACAACAATGGTGTTCCACTGACCAAATCACTGAGAGCTGTGAAAAAGTTTATCCTGAAAGAAAGTTGTTGATTTTAAGTGGGAGGAGAAATAATGATGATAATATCTCAGTAAGACATCTGCAGCGTAGTGAAATAAAAATAATGTTTAATGATCAAAGTTGAAGTCAATATATCACAAATTATCAATGAAATTACTAGATATTGGGGGAAAAGAAAATACACAATAGCTCAGAAATGCCCTAATCTTGAGAATACATACTTTCTAATATGACAACTCCTTGTTTTCCTTTTCTAGTTTCTTACTGTTTGTTCACTTTTAATTTCATTCGATTTTTACTATATATTTTCTCCTTCTGTTTCTTCACTTCATTCTTCATGGTATTTATAAAAGATATTTTTGATAGTTTAAAACATTCTCAGTCATATGCAAGTAAAAAGTTCCCTAAAATGCTTTGCACCTCCAGTCAAATTCATTCTTTTAGGGATGTTATGACTCCCTGAAGGAATTGTCAGCCTATTTAGCAATAAACAGAGGCAAAAATTATTATAAATTTTTGTGAGCTCACTCCTCTTTCCTGATTATTGCTTGCTCTTATGAAGAATGTGACTGCTGTTTAAGTCTTAATTCTAGAGATGAGCCTTAAACAGTATTATTGTCCCTAGGACCTTCCTATATGAAAAGGAAGAATATCTTTCACTGCAACAATAAGTGAAGAATCAAAGTGCCATTCTTCTTCAAAGTCTGACAGAATAAAAAATATTTACAAATTACAAAATTTACAAATTACAAAACTTCATGAAAACAAAAAAAAAAAGTACAAATGAAAACAAAACCTTCATTCTTCAGGCCACCTAAACTTCTAAACTTATTACATTAAAAAGGTGTTCGTGAGCTTCCTAGAAGAGACTCCTGTAAACATCCTATAATTAAAATTTTGATGAGTAAACCAACCAAATAAAACCAACCAAATTGAGGAAAAACTCAGGAAATCTTCTGAACTTGTCAGGTAAGTGACACACAGGAGGAGCAAAATGACCTGTGTAATACCAGAAATAAAACCACATTTAAACCATTTTAATACCTATATCTAACAGTAATTCATTCTTGAGATAATCTCTGAACACGTCTTCATTTCCATGTGTCTTTCTATAGATGTAAATGACCTATTAAAGAATAAAAGCATTCTTTCATTGCAGAGGAGTAGAAGATTGGAACTCTGCAGCATCTAGCAGCTAGTCTAACAACATCTGCTTTTTATTCTTTTTTGTTGATCATACTATTTCTAGTTTCCTTCTTGAGAGTAGTATTTTATCCATTAGTACTCACCCTTTGTTCCTCAGCTAAGATTTCTTAGAGTTCAACAGGCTCTTCAGTATGTTTTAACACAATTTTTCTCTCTTTCAAATCCTCCTTTTGTTACTACTCTGTTTTCTTTTATTCTTGCTCTTCTTTCAAGTAGATTTTTTCCCATGCTTCTCTATTAGTTCTTCTTTTATCAAAGCCTTTTTATTTTCCCTGTCTGCTGAAAAATTTATTGTTCTTGACAAGTTTAAATACTTGCCAGTAAGTACAGGCATCTTTATATTTACTACTTGACCTGTCGCTGCAGGCTTTTTCCAGACTTGTTAAAATTGTCCTATTGTCATGTATGGTTTCTTCTGTCAAGAAAGAAGAAAAACTATAACTTGTTCTGCATGCTACTTGTCCCATATGTAAATAACAGAATTATTTAACAAAATCTCTGTAAGAAGATCTTCTAAGAAGAATCTGATTTTCCTACAATTCAGTCTAGTTCAAGAAACACTTTGATAACCATTCAAGTTTAGATGATAGAGTTAACTGCACTGAAGCAAACCTTTAGATCCATTGATAATATGAAACTTTTTTCCAGAAAGGTGTTGTACTGAAGGCCAACAGTTTGCAAAATAGGAGAAAACATTCAGTCAAAATATAGTAAATACGTGAGAATTCTTCTTTAACTCTAGGTTAGACTGTCAATCTGTTCATCAGTATTTTCTGATCATAGCAAACAAACACTATAGTGAAAAAATGTGTGTCATGGTTTAGTTCCAGCTGGCAACAAAGGACTGCCATGCAGCCATTCACTCACTCCCATTCCCCCTCCCCCCTGAGGAGGGGATGAGGAGAAGGACCAGAAAAAGTGATATTCCTGGGTTGTTAAGAACAGCTTAATAATTGAAACAAATTAAATATTATAATAAAACTAAAAATACTCAAACTAATCATAAAAATGCCAATAATAATAACAATAATAATTGTGGTGAAGAGACAGAGACACAGAGAGGAATGAAGCCAGGTGATGAGCAGTACAATTGCTTACCATCCACTCTCCAATGCCCAGATTGTCTCCAGGCAGCAATTGGCAGCTCCTGGCTGCCATGCATTTCCCCTCATCCTCCTCAAGCCTTCTCCATGATCTCAGGAGCTCCTGATAAGCCTTGACTGAACCAACTGAGAAGTGAAGCACCTTTTACTGTACCCAGCTGGGTGGGGAAGCATCCCTTGACTATACCAGGAGTTCCTGCATGGCAAAGATAAGAATGCCTCAGACTGGAAAAGGAACATCACCTGCCCAGCCAAGGCTGGGAACAAAGGATCAGCACTTACCCTTGTTCACCTTGGTAAATCATTAACCTGAATCATAGCTGGAGTAAAGCATCACCATTGTCATTGGACTTTTTGGAAAATGAGTCCACTTTAGTAATTAAAAACATGGGCTATAGGAAACTTCAAATGTCTAAAGCATATCACTTTGTGACCCTATAAACTGAGTCCCAAATGAGGCCCTTGCAGATTTCCTGGAATGCAATGGGCTGTCCCAGCACCTCTTTAATTTGCAGCTTCATTAAAATCCATATCTTAAAGCACCAACTGCTGTGCTTTGCCTCAGCTTGTATACATTAAGAAGCGAGAGTACTGCAAGTAGGAGTTTAGAAGTTCTGAAAAAGAAAGGACTAATGAAAATGCTGTTGGGACACAGAACCACCTTAGAAATAAAACAGCAACTGTGTCATCACTCAGTCAAATAAAAAGTATTTTGAGTGAGTATTCAAAATCTAGATGATGACATGAGGCATATTGAGTCAAATATTGAAATATATTGAGTAGCACATGTTATGGGTGATTTTTAAGTTTCTTTTTCAATTGGCTCAAAGCATGTTAATTTCTTGTCACTGTTGGGAGGTGTTGGGCCTGGCTGAGAGTAGCATTAGGATATTAATCAGCCATGTAGGACAAAACAGTAGCTTCATTATAAGAACAAATCTAACAAATCTGTTCTTTGCACTTAAAAAATCCACCAATCAATCACTGCCAAAATTGTAGTGGTAATGAGAACCCTTGAGTAAGACAGAATTTTACCTCCAGTAACAGCAAGAACCAACTGCTAGGAGACAGATTTATATGAATAGGTCAATCAGGAATTAGATATTCTCCACCCAGTCCCCTAACCAACAGGATCCAGAGTGGAGAGAGAGAATCAAGATACATCCTAGGGACTCCACAGGACCTGGTGCCCTGCATGGCTCAAAAAACTGTGCACATTCATTCACTTTTCTTCCTGAACCATGTTGATCTTCCTGAAAAATATCTTCTGGAAGTGTGCAAGAGGCATCTGGATGTGTACCTTGGGGATATGGTTTGGGAGTAAGTGTGCTGGGTTGACCAGTTGCACTAGATGATCTTGAAAGTCTCTTCCAAGCTTGATGATGCTGTGATTTTGTGTTTCAGTGACTTGTACTTGCAGGAAGTAAAATCTTGAAATTGCAGAATTCTGGAATTACTGTTTTGGTATCTCAATCCATTTAGCTTTGGTCTTAAATATTGACACCTCTTTGAAGAGATGGAAAAATGTCCTTATTTTCATGGCTAGTTTATAAAAATATATAAACAGTAATGTAATTTACTAAAAGATGCTACTTGTAAGCCTTATGCCAGAGAAAACCACTCCATCCTTTTGAGGTAGGTTTGTCTCCTGTTATTGAAGCTCATTCCTGGAAATGTCCTCCTAATACAAATGAAAAAACCACTTCTGCCTCACTCTCTAAACTTCCAAGCTAGTTCTTCTGAAGTTTCATGTACACAGAGAATAAAAAAAAGGGAAGACAGGCAAATGTGAACTATATGTCTCACAAACCCAGATCAGAACTCAGACTCTTATCCATAGCCGAGATACTTATTTGTGTATTTCTGAAGTAGCTGAACTTTGAGGGATTTCTAACAGGAGATATGGCCCATAAAAAGCTGGTCTTATTCATTCCTGTTCTGTGAGCACCTATTTTTCTCTTTCAGAAACTTCTGAAGGTCATTAGACCACTTGTTCATAAAAAAACTTTGCCTTAGGTAGACTTATTTTCCTACTTAGTGCTCAGCAGTGCTTTAACAACCAATCCTTTAAGCAATTTCAGTAGAAAATAACTGATTTGAGCTTATTTCTAGATTCAACACAGATAAGAGAAGCAAACTTGCAAATTTACCAGAAGGAGGTGTTAAAACTGTGATGATAAACTAATGTGGCAGTAAAAATCTCTGCATACAGATAAAAAAAAAAGGAAAATTTAGTTCAATATAGAAAAGATTCAAGATTTTTTCTTCATGCATTAAAGGAAGGCTTTAGTTGTTTAAGAAAACCAACAGTACAGATAGCTATAGGGAGACATCAATAATTTTATTATTTTTTTATTAATAATGTATTTAAAGATAAAACCCAAAATTTCAGTTTCAAAAACATATCTGTCAGTTAAGTATTACATGCAAGAAAGTCAGTGAAATACAAGAAACTCCAGGAGGCTAGCAGATCAATGATGTGCATAGTAATTATGCTGAAGTGTTTTTCAAAACACTCCAAGTTGCTTTGTATTCATGCTAGGCAGAGAAACTGAACCAGGTAAACAAATCAGCCAATTCACCGTATCCTTGATCAGACAAAACTCTTTGAAGATTGAAAAGTGACTACTGTACCATTTTCTTAATAATCATTTATTAGAGAGCAACACTGGCCTGCTCCTCTGCATGTCTCCTAGAATAAATATCCCAGTCAGATGTGGTAAAATGAATTTATACACTTTTAATGTTATACAGCATGTTTTGCCTTCCCTTTAGAATGTCAGAAATTAGGCAATATAGTTTATTATGCATTGTGGAATAGAAGAAAAAATAAACTGCTCCACTCAGATAGTTTTGTAGTCAAATATTCCTAACAAGTGAAGCAAGATTATGTGAGAAAACAGCAAGTTCTATTAGACTGATTTTTCTGCTCATCTTTCCAGATTTCTGTTTTTTTTTTCCCATGACAATTCATCCAAGATAGCTTCAAATTAATTTTCAAGTGACGAGCCTCTCACACTTTATTTCTTTATATTCTTTTTCTTTATCTTCTTCTATTGATGTTTTCACATAAAGTCCTCAAAATTGCTTGAAGAACTTTCTCCATTCTCTACATTCTCCCTTAAAAAAATTCAAACAAACAAACAAAAACACCAAAAAAACCCACCAAGAAACAAAACCAAGCAAAACAAAAAATTAAGACCACTATTATTTGCTAGCTAATAAGAAGTAATAACTGTACCATAACTGGAGGTGGTGTATCTGCTCTGTAACACATTAGCACTATGCTGTGTAGGTGGTTGTTATGCAACTAGAATTGCTTTGCTTGGACTTAGTAAGCTAATATAAATAAACCCAAATAGGAAAGTAAAAAGTTTGCATATACTGCTGAGACCATGATTGACAAGATGTACTTGTTATTTCAGTAGTGGAATTAGAAATTCTTTCTACAGTCACCTTCTAAATTCTAAGAGATCTTCCATTCTGTACCTGAGGTTTTCCCCATCTTCCCTCTCTTCTCACTCCAAAAAACCAAAACCCAAACCACCATCACCACTACCAAGAGAAAATAAACTCACATAGAAACAAAAGCAACAGCAATGTAATACCTTCAAAATTTGGGGATGATCAACTCTGTGCCTTCACATACATGTACAAGTGTTGTTTCCTAATAAGTGGGACTCACACACTGTGAAAATTATTGCCTCAAACTGTTTAATGCATTGAAATAATGTGCCTTATGTAAAGCAATTAAAAAATCTCAGAAATATAGTATAATTTTCTACTCTATGTAGCATCACATATTTTTATTATTATGGTGTAATGCAACCTTTATTGTAAGAAAATATCTACTCTCAAAAATCAGTCTGCTTTATAATATATAACATATTTCAGATAGACTTATCTTTTACCATAATTTTTTCTTCTAAGTTTATTACCACTGTGAATGCATGCTGTCCAGCCTATTCAACAACAGATAAATACAAGACTTGTTTAATGTTATCTTCAATGCTACATAGTCATACAAACCTCTGAGAAATTAATCAATTACAAATAAAAGTAGCAAGTCAAAGTAGCATAATTTTCCTCTTATATTACACTCATTGTGTACATGCTTAAGCAATTATAAAGGTACTGGGCAATGAAGAATATGGTTGTTACTCTTTAAAATCAGTATTTTTATCAAAATAATGTGTAGTTATAATTTGTCAGAATATGGAAATCGTCTCACCTACCCAAGATGTATAAATACTTAATGTTTAATAGGAGATAGCAAAGCACCTATAATTAAGGTAAAGGTCAACTCTGTATAAATCTAAATTCTCTTTATCCTCTGGAATTAGAAATAAAGTACAGGAAAACATAGTGAAACTTTCAACTCCAAGACATCATAATGGATTAATGTATGATAGGTATTGAAGGGTTTACCAATGAGTTCAGAAAAAGAAATTTGAACAGTACATAAAGAGCACTGTTTGCAAAGGCCTTGGATAGAGCCTAGAGGCTGGCAGATACATTAATTTCAACACTGTGACACTTCAGTGGTATTTGGGGACAATTTAGGAGAAAAAGATTTTCAGTCAGTCAATAATGAAGTTTCATGCCTTTTACTACAGTTAGTATTTTTTAACACACAGACATCTGTGCTTGCAATATGCTCTGATTAATCTGTGACTCTTGAGATTGAAACTGCCATTCTCAGAGTTGCCTTTTTACCATGAAATCAACCTAAAAAAGGACATTCCTTTACACTGGAAAAAAAATTAAAAATTCACTCTATTTCATACTGCTGCAGGGAATAAAATAAAGCCCCATGAACATTTTCAGAAGATGACAATTTGATAAAACTGACGATCAGAAGTTCACAAAGTGGATCCACAAAGACAAATTTCTTATTCTGAACAACTTCTCTTTCAATTGTATTGAATCTTAATCTTTGTTGAAATTTGTCTTGAAAAATACACTTTCAAATAGAGACTGACTTACTGGAACCTTCATGTAGCATATACATAGTATAAACTATTTTATCTCTGTTATTTAGCATTGTCCTTGAGGTTAATCTATCTCTAGTGCATATAAACGCCTGTCTTTTTCTACGAGCACCTGGCAGTTTCAGTAAAAGCCTTCACGGATTCTTCCAATCAAATAGACAAGCACTGAAAATGGATAAATGTATAAATCTGAGCTTTCATTTTATCCAATGACTTCTTAACTTCAAGTTAACAGTCAAACCCTGAAGTAACTCTAAGAAACTCCTACACATCTTGATCACTCCGGTACAGGCATCTTCCCTCTGATTCAATGATCTTATCCACGAAAGCACAGCTGCAACAAGAGGAATCAAGTATCTAGCAAGCAAGACTAAGACAGTATCTTGCATAGTTGACATAGAAGTTGAGAGACTAAGTGTAAAAGAAGTATTTAAACTAGATCTTATGCTTACTGGCAAAATGTAATCACTGACCTACCAGACTAAGAAGGCATTTATTATTGCCTTAAATCCTGGTGTTTTTTTTAAGGGGAAAGCTTTCTGAAGGGTTATAGGTTTCAAATCAATGCAAGCACCCAAACAGTAGACTTATGTTGATGTTTCCAGATAGCCTCAGAGAAAGCTTCTTTTTCAAATATATTCTTCTTCAACCTTTATAGCAAGGCAGTAGACTTGCAGTCAATGTTATGTCCATAGAGTCTAGATACTATACTCAGGACTTTTAATTCCACTTCCTAATGATTAGTCTTTGCTGATCTTTTTGAAACTAGCCTGTACACAACAGGCACAGAAAAGGGCCTGGGATTCAATGCCAGGCTATTATCTATTCTATTGCTCTTCCTTCTTAAGGTTTTTGTTTGATAAACTTCATTATGGAAAGACTAGAAAATCAAGTTTTACGTGCAGCATTCCTTTACTATAAAGGCAGGTAAAATTACCATTTAGGAAAGATTCTTACTATATATAAATGCCTTTTCCACAGGTTTTCCACAGAAAAGTTTTCAGTGTTTAAACTGAATTTATCATGTTTTGTGTGTCAAAGGATATACAGCTACATTAGTACACTCCTGAATTTCCTAAATACTTTTCCATTCATATGTAAAATCTGTAACTTGTGTCAAAATCCAGAAGGCTGAAATCTGAGAACATTTCACCATTAGGAAGGCAAAGTCTGTTGTAGTCTATATGCAAGTGTTCAAACCTGAAAATCATTTATTACTCAATTTCTGTACATAAATATCCTCTAATTATGTGTGGTTCATGGGTATCAATCTAGTGATTAAACATATCTAAACAAACTAGTCTATCAGTGCTGCAAAATTTCTTGTGCAAATTTATCAATAACCTGCCTGCCAACACTGCTTCCAGGAATTTATTTTACAGTGTGCCAATAGATGCAAAACAAGAGAGGCAAGATTTTTTTCTTTGCTTAGGAGAAAAACTCCATGAAGTGAAAAATGAAAAGGTTATTCGCTTCCAAACCCTTCATTAAAAGAACAGACCCAAAGGTCTCAGATGATGAATAGCTCATTATTTGATCTCATTATCCTGGCATGTACATCCATGAAGTGACTGGAAACTAAGAAGTTGCAGCCTACAAGCTTTCCTGAGTGTCTGCTAGAGATTGCCATACTCTCCAATACATCTACACAGCTGAGGGTCTATAACAAGGTAGTATGAAAAATAATTGAGAAATAATCCTCACAGAACTAATTTCTTAAAAAGACAGCAAGGAACCTTTGCTGTCAAAGGAACTCCTTTCCCTAATGACCCAAAACCACACCTTAGGGCTGGGCTCTGTATGATAGGCGTACTGTGCATGCTCACTAGCTGAGAAGTTGTTAGTGCTGTAAAAATGACCTCCCACGTGAACAGGTTCAGGACATAACATGATAGAAGTGCAAAGTTAACATGTGTGAAAGGTGTAAAGCAAGCTTGACCACATAGCACATTCCAGAACACAGCCAAGTTGTAATCTTCTGTGTTTTAACTTCCTAAGGTCATTATTCTATTTAGGAACACATTTTAGCACTCAGACTGCTAAAACCCAATAGTATTCATTCTCCAGTTCTGTTTTGAAATACTGTATGAGGACATTCCTCTATCTTTTATATTTTTTTTTAATTTTTTTTTCTTCTCTAAATGTCAAGGGATTCCTTCTCATTTCTGTTCCATTCTGCACATTATTTTTTACTCTTAAGCTTCTCTTGTAACCAGTGGAACCCTTTGATACTTCACAAACCAAATACACAATAGTACAAAATCTTTGACTGTGCAAATTGTCACTCCAGAACTCGTATAATCAGTCTTTCATAAACTTACCCTTACACAAGTCAAAGGGATCCTTATATTTAGCCAAGCCTTAAGAAAAAAAGGAAAATTAAAAGTAAAATTTCCTGATATTTCACAGGAAACATAGCAGTCAGATTTATTTACATTAAGTGAGTAAGCAGTGACATCACTATTATCAGGAAATAGTTTATATATCTGAAAGAAAATTAATTAAACCTTCATTTTATTAGACTAAGAAAATAGAACAGAAGGTAGATATTTTGAAATTGAATATGCTTGCACATAGACAATCAAGAATGTGCAAGATTCAGAAAAAAAGTTGTGACCACTGTACTTTCATATGGCATCAAATAGCAAACCTTTCTTATTTAATGCACCTTGAGGTGTAGTAAAATGTTCTGATGATACTTGCCAATTTCTTTTCTACCTCTGACAAAATGGCACTGATTTTCTCTGCATACAAAAACTGGTGTGTCACAAATTATATTATATGAATAATTATTATAATATATTATAATATATTATAATTAATACTTGTATTTTCAGTTATAAAGTGGTCTATTTTCCAAAGATATTAAAATTTTTGTCACTAAATGCCTATCCATTAAATGAGAATTTTTTTCAGGTTAAAAATGAAAAAAAACCAAAACAACATTATCTACACTTTAGAGTTGCCAAGCTCTATATTAACAAATAGCCTTACAACAACAAAACAAAATAATCCCTGAAACACTGCCATTGCAGCCCACTTTTGAGTCACAATCCATGTCAGAACCTGCCTATGCTGAAACAAAGCCAGTTCTACACCTCTCTGTCTCCACAGCTCATTCAGAGTGCTTCCTTGTCTTTCATATACCAATCTCTTTGCCTGTGCTTTGGAGAGTGGAACACTATCAAATTTGACATTGCTGCAGGCCCCTTAACAAAGCAGAATATCAGCAAGAAAAAGATTTTGTCCTGCGAATTGAATATATTCCTACAGGCTCGATTCCGAGGTGAAATTACCATGTTTAACTCACTCTCTCCACCAACTAAAATATAAGAGCTATTCTGAGTAGCCAGAGGGCCAGCTGAGACCTCCACTTGGAAAGAACCAGAGTATGCATGCATACTCAAAACTGTGTCAGGATTACTAACAATATAAACATAAGTTTAGTAATGAAAATACAGTCCTCAGTAAATATCAGAGAGCTTGCTTTTATGGGAGAAGAGTCACAAATATCAACTTGTACAGAAATTCAGTTGAATCTGTGAATAAAAATATTTTCATTCTTTCAACAAAAAAGATAGTCCAGAGTATATACATCTAAAAGATCAACCACGATTGTATATCTTTTACAACCATGTCCATTCCTTTATTATCATAAAAGAATAATCTAGAAAAACATTATCTGCCTTGGATTTGCTTGCTTCCTATTCTCTGCCCCTTTTGTTTTATGTAGCACAACAGAAATATTCATTTCTTCAGCAAGCTTTATATGTGCCTTACAAAATATTTTTAATTTACTTTGAGATTGTCTGAAGAAAATGTTGGTGCTACACCATTTTACTGAATGGCATCTAAGATCAGACGTTAAAATCAAGAGATTGTTGCAGGAAAAAGGTGGTAAAATTCCCAATTTGTGGAATTTTACTGTGTTTCATTACTGCCAGTTAACACAAAAATTCTGATAATCCATTAAGGAAAAAAAAAAATCAAACAGTTCAGCAAATAGTTAAAGAAACAGTTTTCCTACCCCTTAACCAGGTTCAGCTTCAGGCAAGCACCTCTGTCTCCCCTTGTGAGTCTCAGCATCCCTTTGCTTTTGCTGTATATCCAGTCCCTACCAGATCCTTCAGGGAGGTGCTGGTGGTGAAGAGCCTGAAGGCCAGAGCGCCATGGCTCCTGCATGATGCTCCTTGCCTCCCACTCTTGCCCTGTCTTGCAGCAGGGGTAGCCCTGAGCCGCAGCCCTTCCCGGGTGCCCCTGCCCCACACAATGCTGTCGGTGCTCTCCAGCCCCACAGAGCAGCACTGCCCCTGGCACTGAGCGCGTCCTCCGAGAGCGTCACCGACTTCATCTGCAGTAGCGTCCCTTCTTCCTCTTTTCCATCTTCTCCCACCTTCCCCAATGTTTCTGTCTCTCACACAGGCCTGCTCAGAGATGCCAGATGACCTGGCTGTGGCTTTGGCAGGCAGCAGGGAGCTCACGACCACGGTGACCCCGTGCAGCATACACAGGAACCTGGAGACCCATTTTTCCGGTTACTTCACACAATACAGAATTCTGCACTAGAAGATTGACTACATCATCACTGAAATAAGGACTGTAACAAAATGTAAATGTTAAATCTGAGTATTAAATCTCAACATATATATGCAGGAAAGCCTGATAAACAGAGAGCAGGTCCCAAGGTCAAATAGAATCGTATAAACTTTTGATTCACATCACAGCCTCAGAAAACTTTCTGAAAACCACATTTCCTCAAAATAAAATATCCATTGCAGAAAATATCTGTCATCTGAGTTGAAGCACTGGAGCATTGTAAGGAGACATAAAAGCCATAAAAATGAATTGCAACAAAATAACTGCTTTAAAATAATCTAATGTGTATGATTTAATTTAGGAAATATTCCCTCACCATTGATTGTTAGGTGTTTGTATGCTACTGTGGTATAAGTGTACCGTGAAAACAGAAAAGTACAAAAATTACAGCAGGCAGCTAGAAAGGATTATAGAACACCATATGTTTTCCTTTTTCACCCTTATAATAATCTTGCTATATTGAATTCAGGATTTCTGGACATTTCAGAGTCTAGCAAGAAATTAAGCAAGTGGTCTTCATGCAGAATAGGAATTTAAAATTCTTTTTTCTTAGGTTACTAATAGTCACACTTCCTTGCAGTCCTGATCCAAGAAACATAAGCGTATCTTGAATTCCAGAAATAGGGTTTTCTTCCACTTTACTGGGTTTTTACCTATCTGTTTCTATAACAGTGGAGTTGATATCTGCTGGACACAAAATGCAAACTACATAATTTAGTGATATATAATATCTCCTCTTTGGTTTTAGTTTTGGTTTGGGGTTTTGTTTGTTTGTTTATTTGCTTTGTTTGTTTGCTTGTGTTTAATACTAGTGAGTATGGCTAGAGCAAGTGAGAGCCATGTCTCATCTGTAGCACCTACACACCTCCCACTACCACTTGTTTACGACACTTAGGGTTTATAGCCCTAGCCCAGACTCCTTGATTTCCTCCATATTTATAACAAATTGGGGGGTTTCACAAAGGTTTTTTATCAACCTCTTCATTTCCACCTTAAGTCTATTGTGAGGGGATGAAGCCAGCAGCAGTTATGCAGCAAGGTTTGTCTATTGTTTTTTTACACTTCCAGTCCAGAATAGACTAAACCAGCCTGTTTGAGCCGGTCAGCTGCCATCAAGATCTGAGCTTTTTCACATCAACTTTTCCCTATGACAGCTTGTGTACATCTTTCTTTCCAAATTAAATAAAATAGGACAAATACTGTTAAAGTTTCATCACCTTTTGTGGTAATACATTACAGATCTGATAAATTACCTCACCTGAGTTTAGGATCCAGACCTACAGTTAAGCTAAGTTTTCTTGATAAACATTTGGAAGAATTGACTGAAATCAATAATGGAAGCATTTGAACAATTAAGCAGGAAGCAGAAAATAGTTCAAATAGTAATGTAATGTATGACTTTATAAACCCAGGGAACAGAAACAAATAAACACATCTGCAAATAAATACTGCATAACAAAAATATGTTGCAGTGTTATGTTTGCTAAACCAGCAAATAAAAAATGGCAAAAATATGTAAAATAAAATAAAAATAACAAAGATTCTCAGGTCAAATTCCAAAATAAGTCCTTTCCTGTACCATACAACTTAACACTACAGTTCTCAAATTTAAGAAACTCCAGTGAGCTACCATGATCCAGCATCTCATCTGATGCACAGCAACTCATACAGCCCCTCTGCTACCAGGGTAGATACGTCTACTACATCCCATTGCTTCACAGTCATCCTGGAAAAACAGAGGGGAATGAAATTCCTGTGGATCAGATGATTCACAGTAACCAGTTACTTTCTGGTTGCATAGGACTGTGTTTGAGCCTTAAATTGGAAAATAATGGCTAATTCTGCCATTTTTATCTGTCCAGTTAATTAATATTACAATGTATACCTTAAGTTAAAAAAAAAGAATCAGTGAGCAAAACAGCAAAATAATACCAATGTCAATAATGTGACCATTTGCTCATTATTTTGAATGTACTATAATGAATATATAAAAGAAATTTATTCAAAATATGGGATGTATGCTGTACCACATGACATTCAACTCAAATTATAATAGAAAAACTGTAAAAATAAAGACCTTTGTATTAATGCAAATTTTCAGCTGCCATAATTATCTCTGTCACAGTTCTTTATTCCATCTTTTATCTTGTGAAATGTCTCTGCAAAGCAGTATCTCCCTCAAACAAAAAAAAAAAATCAACTCAATCAGTTTCAAATCTTAATAGATACCATAAAAAAGGCAGTAATTTCCATAGCATTTAGCTGAAGTTAAAATATGAAGACTCATTCAGCATTTACAGAAATATGTCTGAAACTTCACCAGAAAATGTACCTTGGATCTGAACTGTGGGTTCTGGAACAATATCAAGTAAGAGGCAGAAACTAACTATAAATCTTGTAACAATAAATTGATGTTGCTTAGCAGAGAAATAACTCTGTCAAAGAACTTTAGTCATCACTTAGAACTCACAACTAATTATCTGCAGACTCTCTGCCCATTTACTGCTAGTACCAAAGAGGCTGCTGTACTGTGTTTGGAATTTATTGACTGCTAAGTAGAAGATTCAGTTCCTGTATTTGCTTAATGCACTGCAGAGCCATACATCCCAATTATTATTGTAAGTACTTTCTTAGTTTCAAAGTGAAAGTAAGCTTTTCCAATATATCAGAGATCCAACATGGTAATTTCAGGCTCACTTACAGTTTCTTGGGATGAAATCTGTTTTGTTTCCATATTTGACACAAGGACTGACTGAAATGGATAGCCACTAATTTCCAAATTGTCTCTTCTAACCATGTCATATTGTACTGTTAATAGCATAAAAAACAATTCTAGGTCAATGCATGTTTATAAGAACTGCTGCCTTCTTGAAAGGGTTAGCATTTCTGTCCCCAACACTGACTCTAGTATTGTTTTCTCCATTTTTTGGATGAATAATTCAACAGAGAGAAGAACATGTGAAAAAGTAAGCACAGATTTACGCATTTGCTTTCTAACTATAGTACTTTTTAAGTATATGTGCTAACCATCTTCAGTCTTGTGGCTTCTGGCAGATAAGAAATTGCATGCAAAGAACTGACGGAGGGAAAAAAAGCAACACACATTCCACATTAAAAAGAATCAAGCAATTTCAAAATAGGAGGCTCAAACACAAATATTTAGAACCTCTATGAAGTGTTTGGTACACTGAAAAGGTTTCCACTACATAGATAGAAAAATAGTAAATTGTTTCCTGAAATGTATTTTTATTGAAAGTTATTTGACTCAACTGTGTGTAGAGGCGAAAAATGAATAAATGTATCCTCTCAAGATAAACACTTATTTTGGACACTTATTGGAAGTGTTTTGCCACTAGCTACAAGGAAATGAAAGAAAACACTTCTCCTTTTATGGCTTTTAAAAGGAATAGCATGGAACCTGTGGTGTCCAAAAAGCATGTCTAGCAATGATAGAATTCAAAAAAATGCATATTAAAAAAAGTTGCTTTGAATTTCATGTACTTGGCCTTCTATTTTTTATGTTTCATTTAGCAGTCATTTATTTGGAAAATGCACTCAGTTGGGATATCTCCAAAAGAAACAACTGAACTTCATGCTAGTGAATGGCAGCAAAATCTGATCTGGGACAAAATTAACATAAATGTTGCTTAAAAGAAGTGCATTTGCACTAGAACAAGTGATTAAGCGGTCTTTAATTTGCTGCAGAATCAAAGTGAAACTCTTAGGTCTGATCTAATTACAAAATTGACAAATTAAAAGGGGAGGAAAAATGAAGGAATACAGATAAAATACTGTAAATCCATTTATTTCCATATATATTTTTCTAGAAAAAAAAACACACATCTTTTCAGAACCTGGAAATAAACATAAATAAAAAATCCAACTCCCTTTTTTAGCTTTAAAATAAATTAATATACAATATACTGAGGTGTCATACGTTTTTTGGGAAATATTATTTGCATTCTAGTTATGGACACTGCAGTAAGCTGGAAAACTGTTGGGTTTAAATTTGCTCTTGAAACTCTTTAATAAAAAAAAAAAGAGAGGAGAAAGTCTATGAGGAAAACTCATACAACATTTCAATAAAATAATCTCTTAATATAGGAGTGTGGTCTTGGCTCCTGTAAAAAAAAAAAAAGCAAATTTCTCCACAGGTTAAATAGTTTCACATTTTATTTAATGAGTCCAAGTTACAGAGGACTTTTCCTCTTGTTTGAAAAAAAAGAAAAAAAAGAATCTTAGTCCTTTAGCCTTGAAGTAATCTCACTGATCTTAATTAAAGTGTGTAATGGGAAAACCCATACATAAGATCACATGTATCTTTTTCATATAATCTGATGTAAAATTTATGTTCCTATTTTAGATATTAATAAATTGATGGTGTGATATCACATACCTCACAAATGAGAAAATGCCTACCGTCCAGCAATACTAAAATAAAAGTACACCAGCTGATATACCAAGGCTTCAGTGGCCACAGAGAGAAAGAAAAAGCAGTCAAGGAAGTTGATAGTGCCCTAGGAAGGGAACAAACCAACCCATCTCCAAGGAATGTTTGAGAAAGGGGGAAGAAGCAGTATGAATTGTGCTGTGTACTTCAAGAATATATTCCTGCCAGACACTGGAGATATTTCTCAGGTCCTGTCAACACTCACTGCAGTGCACTGATTATCCCATCTCAACTTAGTACCTAGTTCTTCTTAAGACAAAAGAAACTGGTTTAAAAAACAAACCAAACTAAAACCAAACAAACCAAGCAACCAAAAAACAAAGCCAACAAAACCTTCCCCATGCATATTAAAAGCACCTCCACCCCAAACATCACTACCACCACCCCCAAAGAGCAAGATTATATACTTTTAATTACAAAAAAAAAAAAATGTATTGTAGCTATAAAGGGTTAACCAACCCTAGAAAGAATAAAATAGAGTGACACAAACACTGAGAGCAAATTTCCTTGGGACTGTCATTCATTGATTTCCTCATTTGCGGTGATGAGATAACACCATTTTATAAATCTTAGTTACTTGTGACATAGACTACTACCTTCTACCTGTCAATTATGTGTGGCTTAGAAGTATAGTTTTCTATTAAGTCATGTTTGCTATTTGTTTCAAACATGACTTCAGCCAAAAGCTTACTGCTTCTGAGAAATGCATACATGAATTCAGACACTAACCCGATCAAAAATTTTCTTTCTTAACATTACTACAATATTTCTAAAAGTTAAAGTATTATTTAGAAACACAGTAGCTATTTAAATACTTGAGATTTGTGAACCTTGAGAGAGGTTAAACATTTATTTTGAGAAGAAATTAAATTTGTTGGCAGTAGCCCTCAGTGTTCAGTAGTATTTCAGTTGAGATTTGTAGATTCTTGTTTATTTCTTTTTTAGGATTTAGGTAATACAAACACAATTTCATTATAACCCCTGAGAATTTATTTTATTTTTACCCTAGTCTGATGTGGTAGTCTGTTGTTTTGCAGTTTGTTCTTCTGTAGTAGTTTTTAAATATTCTTTGTTATAAGTTTGTAATGGTTCATTCCATGTACCCCGTTTGGCTTCCCTAATGGGTCAGTCCTGAGTTCTTTACCCCAAGATTTTTCCACCAAGCATCTGTCAATCCACCTGTCAGTCTCCTTGTACCTCCTTTGTTCCCTTCTGGAATGTTCCCTGTCCTTCACTCCTTTTCTCGAAGCAAGATTGGATTGCAAGCTTTGCTCCTCCCCTTGCTGTTTCTATTGGGGAGCCCTTACCCTGCACCCCTCCCCTAATGCCCTCCTATTGGTAAAAGGTTGTGTCCTCCCCTTATTCCCACCTCTCCTTAAAAGCAGGGTTTTTGCCTTCAGCTATTGTCACTTGTCTGACTCCTCTGGGGAAATAAACCTTCCTTGGAACTCAAACAAGTGGCCCCTGTCTGTTGCTTTGCCTGGGTTTCTGGCCCGGTGCTGCTCTGTGCCCCCCACGCCGCAGGCTCTGCTGCAGGAGCTGCGAGCCCCGCACGCCCCGACACCCGGGGGGGCTCGGCAGGGATCCAGGGGCGGCCGCTGTCATCGCTGCCCCTCGGCCTCGGGGAGTGAGCTGGCCGGGGAACATCTTCCCTGTGACCGCAGCACGCAGATACAGTCCTCCTTTTCATTATAATCAGAAAATTTAGTATTTTGTTCTTTCTTTGAACTAACCCTCTCCACGGTAAATCACAGAGTAAAAGCTGCTTTACTCTTTTTATGTGACAAACACTTTCAGGAACAGCAGATATTTAGAAACAGTACCTTATTCCCTTAAGGAATTCCATCCTACTCCATTAGGTAATATCTAAGGAACTGAACTAGTAAGCATTGTGATATTGTACACAGAAGCATTGAATTACACTGCTTTTGAATACTCAACAGCCTCGAATATAGTTAGCATCTTATTACAATTTAGATAAACATTTTCCTTTAAAAATGTGTAGTTTGGACACTTTTTCGGAAAATCTTAGAGGACTTTTGAAGTACATAGATCTAAAGGAGATTTTTTCATTCTTCTTCTAAGCCATCTTTAAGATGAATCAAAACTTTTTTTCTTAAAGAAGTTTCTGTGTTGTCTCTGCTTTCTTTTTTTTAATTCTCTATGGAATTGTGAACCTCATTGTCTTAGTGATATCAATGAATTTATTTCTAATAAATTTCTAATTAATGGAATATTCCATCGAAAATACCTTGAAGGTTCCCTAGATCTGTTGCTGTACTCAATACACCAAGCTCAATGAAAAGCCAAATCAAATCTTAAGGCTAATATTTTCAAAGCCCTTAGAGAACTAAAGATTATTTAAAATGCGTTCTAAGCCTTAGAGGGTTACAACTACTGGTACATCTGCAGCTTCTCATCTCTACTAAAGTAGAAATTCTTTAGTTGTAATAAAACCAACTCAAAAATCTAATACTCAGCCTCCATGTGCACTCCTTTGATCTGTATAAGGAAAACATATAGTAGGACACACAATATTTTAAATCACACCTAGTTAATGTCTTCCTCATGAGGGAAGAAACAACTAATTGTACTACTGGTACTATATGTTGCTTATGTCTCTTTGTAAATCAGAAAGTCCCTCAGAGGTAAGCAGGTAAGAGGATTGTTTTAAAGACTAAATGCACTGATAACTCAAGAAATTTAGTTGGTGATACCTGTCCGTAGACTATGAAGCCACTGAAAGTCTAGAGATTGTATGAAAAAAAGACTTCAGAAGTACTGCAAAAATGATGAAGATTCCAGTGAGGTAAGATGAACATTATTGTGAGAAAATTAAAATATCTGACTACAGTGTACTAGCATGACCACAGGAGAAAATACTGTAAAGTTAATAGATTTAGCTAACATCCAAGAAAAGCAAATCAATTGCTAAAATTCCATAAAAGGACGATTTCCATTTTTGTGGTCAAAAAACCAAAGTATCAAGAGGAATGAAGACTGGTACATTTCTTGAAGTTTTAAATAAAGAATGAATACTTTTTTCAAAAGAAATCATTCAAGCCTTTGGCCTTAAGATTCCAGGCAATGTTGAATATGCAGGCATAAAACTGATACCTCTGGTCTTAACATAGATGAGTCTGTATGTCTTAGCTCTCATCCTTTTGATTACCTTTGTATCACCTGACTGCCCCTAAGGTTCATGACAGAAAATCATAAAGGCAGGGAAAGTAATTCTTTTTGATTCTTAAGCAAGCAGTGTGGGACTGCATATAAAAAAGGGTAAACTATCCACGTGCTCTCCCAACCTATTTTGTTAAGAATACTAAGCATACTTTCTTTTTAACATATCATTTATTCCCAAAGAACATACGCTATGCTGAAATTTTAGTAACAGCTGCCCATGAATATGGACTACTAATTTATATAATGGATTACTAACATATTAAATTCAGCAACCGCAATTTACAAAATAGACTAAATCCTGTAGCACAGAACGTTTCTTTTCTTTCCAAAACACAGCCTGATAATATGAATTTGTAATTTCCGAGCGCTATCCATTGTACATTTGCATTATACAAGGATATATTTTCTCTAGTTTCCATGTCCTTGACTTTCTGTTTATTTTTTACCCTATGATTTATGTGGCATTTTTGAGGGAAGAGGTGGTGTATAAATCTATTGCATTCTCAGCCTCATTATTAGTAATGGATTAATTTTCAGTTTCATCACTAAAAACAGTTCATTATCTGCAAAGGCAAAATTATCTTCATATAGATTCTGAGGTAATTGATTCCTCTATTTATATACTGAAGGGAATGTTGCTTGCACAGATTGCGAATGAAAAGTCTTTTTCTTCCCCTCCCCCTTTGTTCCATGCAACAGTGACATGAAAAAATAACATTTTCACTGATTATTTAAAAAAAAAAAATCAGTGAAAACCAAGATTAGTTACTCCCAGTGATTATAATCATTGCAGAAATCATTCCCTAATGATACAGGTTAGCTAAATGAAATGGACACCATCTTACATCATAACCAAAAACTGTCTTAAAACATCACTGGAAAGAAAAATTCTATTTATTAATATTTTCAAGTATTAATAATTACCATTTTATTTTTTCTTTTTTTATTATTCTTTAAAAATATTTTATATTGTAGCAGCACAGAGCACAATTGAAGAATTACAATAGTATTACTCTATTACTGAGAATTATTTCTCACTCAAATGGTGAGAAGGGGAGGACTGAATAGAAGTGTTCTGAGCACTTTTAATAAAGTAGAACACATTTTTTTTCTTTTTAATTTTAATTTTGATCAGTTTATTTAGTATCTGAAGTGCAGCAAGGGGAAAGCAGATTTACTATATGAGTTCCTTTAGGTTCACTGATGGTATGATTTTGCCCTAGATCTATTTTTCTATGTGGTTTTGATCTGGGTACTTCTGTATCTGTATTGGTAGGCATATATATTGCTTCATTTAAATTATAAGCACAATAAAATATCACTCCTTAGACAGCATGGTTAGAAATCAGATAAAAAAAATTGTGTTCTTAACTTACCTAACAATAGTATAATCCAGTTGTAGGGAAAACTGTAGGTAAAGTTGACGAAAACTGGAAAATTACAAACACTGAGTCAACATACATGCTAAAAGGGGAAGAAATGGAGGATTGAGCAGAGTGGAAAGTATATGTTATAACAGTATGAAAAAACTGTAAGAAGAAAATATGTTTGCTACTCCCTGGATGGAATACACTCAGCATGCCTGATTTCCCACACACAAAACAAGCTAAGGGTGGAAACTCCCCAGCCAGGCGCTGTTGAAATCTTTGCATGAGGGGGAACCCAGTAGTACCTGGTAGCTGAGGAGCTGCATAGCAGCTGTCAACCAAGGGAGAAAAAAATAAGATTTTTTGCTGTAGAACTAGCAAGCATGGCAAACTCACAGACATACATCTCCATCCCAAAGAGTATCCCAGATGTAATACTGATGTTATCTAGCTCTGAGGTAAGACACCGCCCACTGAATATCATGGATGACTGGAGCCCTTCAAGCTCCACCTAAGGTAAAAATATTCTGAGTTAAAAATGGGGAGAAGTTAGGCAAAACTGTATTGTAACTTCTGGGATCAGTTGACAGGCTGAACTTGTCTTCATCCCGATAGGAGTGCCTTTTGGGTAAGAACAGTACTGTATGTGTCTGAATGAGTGTTTCAAGCCAGATTTTATTAGGGATTACATCTTGTTAGTATATTGTTTTAAATGAGTTTTTGCAGCCAGAATCTTTTAATCTTAACCTGTCACAATTTTCTATTATATTTGTAAAGAATATTATTCCCTAAACTGTTAGTGTCAGTCTTTCAGTGGCACTAAACTTGCCACAGGAGGTAACATACTCGACTGTGGAGGCTGAGGGGAGGGTGCCTCTGATGCTGTTGGCATTTGTCCCTGGATCTTTCCTGGGACACCCACAGACCAGTTAAAGGTGGAGGCCCAGGAGGGGCCATTTCTGTTTGTGTGTGACCCTGGACAAGTCAGTCAAATGGCCCTCCAATCCAGAAGGCTATTCAGTGAAGGTCCCCATTAAGAAACATAATAGGTCAGGCACGAGGGTCTCGGCTTTCCTGAAGTACTGACAGACTAATCAGACTCAAAGGGTTTGAGAAAATCTCCCTTTTCATGTGACACCAGCAGAAAATTAGAATTCACTACAAATAATTTTAAACTATCTTATAAATAGTCCTGATTTAATTTCTAAATTCACTAAGTAAAGTTCACTTGTACTTTTCCATTTCTCACATGAGTGGTCTTCATGGTCTTGTATATTTTCATTTGGTCATCCAAACTGAAATGGGTTTTTTATTTTTAATTTTTCTTTGAAATTTTTATGGATTTATTTACAAAATGAAACCACTATATTCTATATTTTCCACAGAAAGAACACAAACATGTAAAAATTAGAGAATTTAGGCTCTATTCTAACAAGGCCCTTTGATAATGTACTTTGTTTCTTGGTATTATGTTGTTTATTTTCATGATTTTATAAAATTACAGAACATATGAACTCAGAAATAATCCCCAAAGCCTTTGTTTTAGATTGCTTACACAATGGGGATTTTGGAACATACCATAATTTCCCGCCCCAGTGAGATGACTTTCTGAAAAGGAAGGAAATCTAGGAATGCCTCCTTTCGAAAGATGGTGACTGCAAGTCAGGGCTTGCTTGAGGAATAAACTGAGTTTTCAGACTTCAGTACAATTAAAACCTCAATGGCTTGTAAGGCCAGCTGTAGGACTTTTCTATAGGCAGTGCCTCTAAAGGAGACAAAAACATGTACTATCAGGAAAACCAAAAGTTTGTACAGCAGCTGAGAAAGAGGTGTAAGGGGAAAAAAGGGGCTGAAAATCAATTTTACAACAGCAAAGTCAGTAATGAAAGAGGGAGTGGAGGTACTCCAGGAGCAGAGCTTTCTCTGCAGTCTGTGAAGATCACAGTGAACCAGGTTACCCCACTGCAGCCCATGCAAAGAACTGTGGGGGAAAAATAGTTCCTGCAGCCTACAGAAAGGACCTGTGCTAGAGCATTTATTGAAGGACTGCAACCAGTGAGAGCGATGTTGGAGCAAGAGACAAGTGTGAAGAGGAAGAAGAGGCAGAAAGGAGTCATTGTGGACTAATCACTATGCCGTGTTCCCCTTACCCTGTACTACCTGGAGGGTAGAAGGCAGCAGACTCAGGAACAATGAAGTGAAGCTGAATCTGGGAAAAAGGACTGCGTGTGTGTGTGTGTGTGTGTGTGTGTGTGTGAAGGTGTTTTAGTTGTCTTTGGTTTTCACCTTCTAACTCTATTTTTAATCAACAATAAATTAATCTACCCCTACTTGAGTCTGTTTCACCTTTGCTGGTAAGTGACCCACAAACTCTTCTATCCTATTTTGTCCCCCCGTGCTGCTGGGGTCAAAGTGAGAGAGTGATGGGACAGGAGGTCTGACAGCAAAGTACCAGAAGTCATTGTCTATTAGTACTAAGCTTATGGTCAGCTTTGGGTCTGAGTAGTGACTCTTTCTGGACAAGCTTTGCATTATGTAGGCATACATATGTTCTGTACGACATTTGGCATTTCAGCAATAATGTGTATCAATAACCATTCTGATTCCCTTCTCTTCCACATTCCTACCCTTCTGGATCCATAACA